>VZZY01025390.1:0-14964 GCA_013400335.1 Eurystomus gularis | reverse complement strand
CTATATTTCTTGTTATATGTAAGGAACTTAGATATATTTTACCTTTTTTCCTTTATATAATTTTAAAACAAACTCTGTGACTAACTGGGGAACTGGAAGTAGAGGACATGAAGGGAGGATGTGGGTTTATTAAAAGATAATACAGTGTACTACAAATTAATTCTTCCATCAGAGAGAGAAAAAAAATCTACTTATATTTAGCTGGGCAAATAAACCTATAAAATGTTGATTTATTCTATTTCTTAAGCAATTGTTAAATTCTTAATCTAATACTAACAAGCTGAGCATTTGCTTTAGTATATGTCAGAACATATACTGTTCAACTGTACTTAAAGAACCAATCTCATAAAATGTTTTTAAATGGTCATTAAATTTTCTATGAGACCAGTCAATGTGGGACTAAAGCCTGAGGAGACTTTCACTGATTTTGTGGATTTTGTATATTTTTCTAGTTCCTTAATGAACAAACCAAAATACAGCATTCCACATAATGCCTTGATGCAAACTGTTTCATAAGCTCAGAGATTTAAGATTTCTGTTGGGGGATGAGGAAGGTAATTAATTAAACCTTTTTCATCAGTCTTTCATATTAATGTTGTTAGAGTTTTATGTGTAGATTTTTATGACTGTTTGGATATCATATGGTTATAAAGATGAAGAGCTAAGTTTGTTTGTATTCAAGGTTCCAGACAGGATGAAGGAAAAAAAATAGTTAATTCACTTGACATCAGCTACTGCTGAGGCTGAGGAAGAGAAAATTTTTTTAGAGGCAGTCATAGGGTTTAGAAATCCAGATTAGCATTTATCTGTTGTGGCCATGTGATCTCTAATTATCACAAAGTTCATTGTGGCTTTATGAGTTTATGCTCCTTTCTCCTTCCTTTCCCATCTACCTGTATACATTAAAAATAAATAAATAAATAAATAAAATTGTTACATTATTTTTTCCAAGAAAGTCAGCTTTAGCAGTCTTCTTCGAAAATGGAATATCACTTTTGTCATCATGAATTGAAGCATTTTGAGATGTCTGTATGTGTAATATTTCTGTCATTAAGGAATTTGAGTTTTGCTATTCCTGCCACACCTCTTGTGTGAAGCCAATGGAAGCCATATTTTTTAGCATGTTTTTTCATTTCAGTGTACTAGACTGACTAAGCAGTTATTTTACAGCAATAAGATTATATAAAATATGTATGTTTTTGTTAATGAAAAATTTTAGATAATATCTGTTGTAATGTCTTTCTATGACTGTCATGGATGAGTGTCTTAAATCACTTAAATAATCACCACCAAAGATATTAGCAAAAGTGATTTTAATACAAATTTGTAAAAGGACTCTTTACCAAATTCACTGTTACTTACTACAAGAAACATGTAAAGGAAATATGTGTTAGCATCAATTTAGAATTATTTACACAGAGAGTGGAGATGCAAAAGGGTAAGACCCTCTTCTTGAGTCACAATGTTCAGAATGGACCCACTTGCTTTCTAAGCTCCTGATGGAGTTTAGGTGTGGCCAGATCCAGTGTTTGTCCCAGAATTTGTCAACAGTTTATGTCTAAAGGAATTAATATAAAGCATAAGGAAGACCTCCCATTGAGTCACAAGGTTCAGAATGGACATCCTTGCTTTCTAAACTCCTTCTTAGAGAGGAGTCTAGGTCCAGTTGGATCCAGACTTAGTCTCAGACCTGGTCAATGGTTTATATCTAAAGGATTTAGACACATGGATTTCCTTAGTATCAATTCAGCATACTATTAGTCACTTGCTGAGGATCTGTTGCAAAAAAGGGGTCTCATCACCTTGGGTAAAGAAGGGTCTCTTAGTCTCAGGTAAGGTATCTCAAACTTTCAGAATCATCCTTGCTCAAAGAGAGAATTGCCTGGTGTGCAGTCCAGTTGCCATCCAGGGAGAACTCGAATAGGGATCATTCAGTGATCCGTTGTTGATGAAAGACTTTGTTGCTTCAAGAGCAACCTTGAGGCACCCCAGCCCAAAGTGAGATCACTGCCGTGCAGCCACACTGCCCAGCAGGGAGAGCTCAAAAGAGGCTCACTTTGGCTGTCGTATTTGCAGGATGAAATCATTAGCTCATAGTCAAAACGCTTACAATGGGAAAGGTATGCATGAGACTCCTTGCAAGCACAACTTTCTTTGTTTGTTGATAAATGAGTCTAGGAGGTGCCACCCACTACTCGTGCATTAATCACATGATTGCTCATATGCATCACTGCTCATTGAGTCAAGCTGCTCCTTTGTGGGTTTCCTAGAGGAGTTCTTGGCCTGGTTACAGCTCAGGCCTTTACCTCCTTTGGAGCCTGTATCAAACTCCTTTTTCGTTAAGGGGGCATTGAAAGCATTTTTCACAATGACAATACAACTAAGTTTTTTTTCATTGATGTGAAATGTTTCTTGAAACTAAGAAACATCTTCTCTTCAAATGTCTCTTTTTCAAAGAAGCTTTGAGTTGTCTTTACAAAAAAGTTGCTAGATATTTTGGATTTCTACTTGCTTGTCAATCTCAACAATGTTGACACTGCCTAGTTCCTGTGATGGAAAATAAAATAGATGTTAGCTTTTCCATAAAACAGTTACTTCACAGCAATTTCAACTTTAGGGTAAGCAATTAATGCAATATAAATAAACTTCACTTTTTATTATGATATATATTATATGGAAGTTATGCACTGATATTATTTTTACATATTTTAGGTTTCTGGTAACTTAAAAAATTCAAAAGGCTGTGATCTTGGAAAAATCCTGTAAAAGTGAGTGACATCTAGGCGTGGGGTCAAGCCAGCAAGGAAAAGGTCATTCTGCTAAGAATAAAAAGAAGCCTAGAACAACTTAGAAAAAAAATAATTTCTTCACTTCTGTAAGTAATTTTATGCTATGAGTGTGTACTGGGTTCAGGCGTCCAGGTGCTGGTAACAGTGAGGGCTGCAGGATGGCCTCTGTGAGGAAAGCCCAGGGCTGCCCTCTGGAGGACACAGCCGGTTACAGCTAGCTCCAGCTGACCCACTAGAGGGCACAGCTAAGCCCTGCAGCCAAGGTGGTGGCACCTTGGGGAAACCACATTTAAGAAAGGGCAAAAAGCAGCTCAGCAGAGAAAAGCAAGGAAATAATACCGAGAAACAGCTCTGCAAACACCTGAGTCAGAGAAGAAGGAGAAGGAGGAGTTGCTTCAGGGCTAGAGCAGAGATTCTCCTGCAGGCCCTGGAGGAGACCATGGTGGAACAGGCAAAAGTGTGAGGAGGAAGAAGCAGCAGAGACAAACTTTTCTGGACTGATGGTGGGCCCTTTTTGAGGGGATGGTAGAGGAGTATGGAGTGAAGGAGTGAACTTAAGCCTAGTAAAAAAGGGAGTACAGCTGCTGTTTTGATGGAAGTTTTTGTTTCCCACTACCCAAACTAGTAATTACATTTTTATTTTAATTAGCAGTAAATTTTCCCCAAGTCGAGTTATGTTGCCCACAACAGCAATTGGTTAGCGATCTCCCTGTCTTTATCTCAACCCACAAGCTTTCTTGTTCCTAGTCTGTTTTCTCCCCATCCCATCCCGCCGAAGAATGGAGATAACCAGTGCCTGGGTGGCACTGGCTGTTGAGTCAAGGCTAATCCAG
This sequence comes from Eurystomus gularis, assembly GCA_013400335.1. Taxonomy (NCBI): domain Eukaryota; kingdom Metazoa; phylum Chordata; class Aves; order Coraciiformes; family Coraciidae; genus Eurystomus; species Eurystomus gularis. The sequence goes on along the minus strand of VZZY01025390.1, from coordinate 11,342 downwards.
CACAGAAGGCTAAAGGATGTGTTCCTAAACCTGCAACACAACAAACAGCATTAGTAGTTTGACAGTAGGTCTTCAATTTTCAAATGATGACTCATAGTAAGACAACAGGGTAGTATGTCCTGTATGTATGTGTGTGCACATGTGTACATGAAAACGCAAAAGGCTATCTTAATTTCTAATGCTTTCTCAGGCACTCCTAGTAGTATTCTATCATTGACTAGACCATGAAACGATGAAAATTTAGCTTCATGCAGACCAAGTCATCCATGCTTGACATAACTTTTATTTTCAATGTAAATATGTTAGCACAGTATCTGGATATTTATTACAGTTGTATCACATGACCCACATACTGCTTACATTTTCAATAATAGTCTTTTGATGCTAATAAAATAGATTTTTTAATCTATTAATTAATTATTTTAATATGCAAAAGATTAACACTAAAATGGAAATAAACCACAGAGTTGCTTATCACTGCTCCCTGGAGTTTTAGATCTACAAAATTACAATGTCTGTGTGTGATAAGACCCAGGCTTAATATTAATATCACTGCACAACATAACGGCTTTAATTAAATTCTTGGCTGCCAATAGGATTTGGTTATTACCAATGTAAAGCTAGTATCTCAGTCATTGTGGCTTAGACAGGGTCTTACAGACCCGGTTTCTCAACAAAATCAGTCAGTCATGTAAGTGAAAGCCCTTGTAGTCCCTTGATTAAGGTTAGATTCAGCTGCCTTAGAGTAAGCATCTACAGGTTTAGATGCACTAGGACACAAAAATTGGCCTTTGGTCAGTATTTCCTAAAGGCTCAAGTTGTTAATGGATCTTGTGGTATATCTGTTAGTTCATGTATGTATATCTGAGATATCCAGGGCAGAATATGACAGTGAGGTTATTTCTCAATGTACTATAATAAAACCTAAGAGAGTATGCAAGTTTAAAAAAGAAATATCTAAAAGTCCTTCCATAATCATATGGAAACCATTAATATCTATATCCCATTCAGCACTTACAAGTTATACGTCTTTACTACAATCAGTGAAAAGATAAGCCACAGACTTATTGTAGTATTGCATCTCAGAAAATGGCATAATTTGGGCTTTTAAAAATACATTTAAGATAAAGCTTGGTCTAGACATACTTTTATACCTGACAGTAAGAAAACAATTTTTTGGGGGAGCTTCACACAAAAATTCCGGTTCTTGCTAATTTAAAAGTCCTTGGCATGCAAGCTGTCATTTCTTTTAGTCAAGGTTGTTAATACTTTTTAAATTGAATTATTCCACTTGCTTGTTTAAATGAGCATTTGCTGCTTCTAGTCTGCTAAATAAAATGACAAATAAAAGCTTAAACTAACGTCTATGAAAAAAATTGAAACTATTCCGAATCTTCAGGCTCCCAGCCCTAGGCTTTTAAATCTGACAAATTCAAATAGAACCAAATTACTATTGAAAAAACATGGGTTACAACCTAGAAAAAATTTATTAAAGTAATAATCTCAGTTCTCTAGTATAGTGTTATGGCTTTCGGAATGCTCTTCCACAAGGAAACAAAACTGGTTTTGCAGATAAAAGTATCTAAATTTTATCTCTCCATGCTGAAATTGTCACTGCAATAATACCAGATACGCACTTTCTAAAGTGCACACTGACCTTAAAGTTCAAATGGAAATTCTCAAGTGTTTGGTACATCACATTATTTGTGGCATTCAACCCTCCTTGCAGTGGTCCATTGGAATGTTCCTTCAGTTCTACGCACTATGCATGAAACGCCAAAACCTAGACATGCTCTAACTTATTTCAAAAGATTTGAGGCTAAATGTAGAGCAGATTTTTCTTTCTGAACATGATGTGTTATTTGAAATGAAAGCTATTTTTTTCTGCATAGTGTTTGTAACCTGGATAATATATGTAAAGAATTATATTGAAAATGAAATTACAAACATACTAGAAATTAAAGGATTTTAGACAAGAAATAGAGCTGTGTTTCTACAGCATAGGCAAAAGAAAAATACTTTTAGCATACACCAAAACAGAGCAAATAGAAGTAAACAAATGTTGCAGTTCAATTGGTCACCAGCAGGCTTTATTAGCAAAGGAACAGTGGGTGTATTTCACATGACACTAACTAGATTGTGCTCTGACCTGAAATATACAGTACTAGAAATTTTATGGCTCTCTCCCAAACTATTAGTAATGGCAGCTTGTATGCAACAAACTCATCATGTAGCAAATGATAGATAAGCTAAAATCTGGGCACATGTCCATAAGTGAATTGTAAATACAATCCTCTGCCTGTCTTCAGGAAAGTAACGTCTGTCTTACACTTTTTAGCATAAAATTAAGAGATGGCTTTTAATTAATATCTCCCATGGTCTATTGCATTCCATCTCTTTGTGGATAAATTGATGCTATAATTGCAGAATTTATAATGTAGTGTGAGTAAATATTAAATACGTTTATTGTGAATGCAGTTTATTTTGGAATGTTTGAAGACGTAGGCAATGCCATTCAAAATTCACAATGATTTGAAAATAATATCCTTTTATTTCAGAAGTATACTTTGAAGTTTTCCTTGTAGTGAGATGTCTTATAATATTTATTTCAGTAGTTGAACTAATAGCAGGTAAATTGAAAGTAATATTCTTAACTTTTCTTCAGTTGAGTTTTGTTCATTCTGAGGTTTGTTTCATGAGGGTTTCATGCCTGGTTTTTTGTTTGTTTTTGTTTGCTTCCTTGGTTGTTTTCTCCCAAGAAAAGAATCTGTTTCTGAATTTGGAAATAATAACCTTCTTCTTTAATTTGACTGTGGATTTTTTTTTCTCACTATATCAAATTTGGATTTTATATTTTCCTTATTTTCAACTTTCTCTGCATGATTGTAATATAATGAAGTTATGTAAAATTTAACAGATTCCACATTTGCTCTTATACATTTTTCCAGTTTCACAATATCGTGCAAAAGATATAGCTAAGATAGTACTAGCATTTTCTTCATTGATTAGAATTTGTCCTGATCAAGTTTTTTATCTGCGTATAGCATATACCAGCAGCCTGATAACTTTGAAATTCAGACACTTGTTTCATCTTTATCTATTTGCAGAGCCTAAATTTAATTCAGTTACAGTAAAGCTGTAACATCCTCTTCCTTTTCTGAAAAAAATAAATGCATATTGGATTCAAACAAGACTCACTAAATCTTGTTTGAGAGGAACATTTTATTTCAGTAACAGTTCTGGTATGAAAATTACTTCCAGTGTAACAAAGATTTTCAACAACAACCCTTGCTGAATGTAAAACCACATTCTTCACTTCTAATGAAATTCTACAGTATTTTATCCCAGTGATAGGTGTAACATTTAAATAGGATGAACACGCTGTTAAAATTGCGAGCACCATAGTGTAACTCTTGAGAATAAGGAAAGAATGATTGGAATCAGTAGCAACAGAGCTAAACCAAAGCTTATACTTTTGACAATCCTGTCTGAAACCAGTTTATGAATATTCCAAGTTAAAGTTTCTACTGATATGCAGTAAGAAGGCATTAATTTTTAAGATCTCTAGAATACCACAGACAGAAAAAGAAATAATCCCTTGTATTCAGTGAGGTGAGAAATCTTGATATTATTAGTTCCCGTAGAGCTGTGGAACAACCAAGGACCCTTACATCAGTCAAGAAAGCATTTTCAGCTAGAGAGAGCTCCATTTTAAAACAGTGAAGATGAGACAAGATTCATCTGTTGAAGAAAAGGAACTAATTATTCCACTTGACTGCAAAAGAAATTACACATTAAAGACAGAGATAATTCTACAGCTACAGTACATAGGCTTGGTATAACAGCAAGGCAAATAAATATATTTGGCTCATGTGAAGGAAAAAAAAAAGCAGGTGAAGGGAATAGTGTGGGGTTTGAGTAATTGCTGAATTGCTGTAGAAACAAGAAAAAATCCTATATTAGGGAAGTGATACTATTATAAACTGGAGTCATTTAGCCATACTCCTTTTCCAGGTGTTTTACAAATTCAGATACTGGACTGTGCAGAAATGTTTTAATTTGAATAGGATGAATTTTATGGGAAAGTAATTTGCATTCATTTTAAAGCAGCCAGCACCTTTACTGTGATTATCACCTACACCCTTTCTTGGTAGTGTATAATTTCAGGGGGGTAGTTAAAACCAGTGATTGACTGACTAGACAAAACCAGACAAAGGAAGAATTCTGAAGAAACAGGTTATAGTACAATGAGCCTACATGAGCACTGAAAGCAAAATAAAATGACCTACCAGCTGTGCAGAATTATCTGATATTTGTTTTCTGTGTGTTCAGCAGAGAAAACTGTTCTCCTTCAGAGCTTTGTGTGAAATGTTATGCTCAAATCTGCATTAAAACTCTGTCCTGTGTTTAACAGAATGTCAGATGTGATGTTCATTTGGCCTTATTATTAATGAAGTTATGTTGAAGGCAGTTTTGGATGCTAAATGATTATTACGAGAATGACTGAATGCTTATCCATTCAAAAAAAAAAAAAAAAGAAATAAAAAAATGAAATATGCTTTTAATCTGAAATAAAAGTAACACAAAATCCTTTTACTTTTGACTAACATAGGCATGTGTATAGCTACCACTGAACCATCTTTGTCCTTAGTGTGATAAAGGTCTCTTCCCATTTCTTCCTTAATGACCTCACCCTATCAAAGGATAAAAGATTCACTATTATGCAGTGATATACACAATGTATTTTAATACATTATTAATAATATAACCTTAATACAGAAATATAATTCAGCATTATACAGGTTCTGCTATAGCTAGGTTCTTAGAAATAGAAGAAAAAGTTTCAGGGACATTTCTTAGAGGAAATAATATAGGAAATTTTCTTACTCCCTCATAGCCAGCACACTCCATATCCAAAGTGCCTGTTAACATTTGTCATTGGGCAGACTCTTGAATCACGCACAGGGTATGCCTTAGAGCCCAGGGCTAGGACCACTCTAACACCTAATCAGAGCAGACATGGTACTATATATATAAAAAAAAGGTTTTTTTTCTTCAAGAGACTATGGTTTTCCACCAGCTCCTCCCAAATGAACTTTTTCATGTGACTAATCTCTAATGACCACAGTATATTCTGGTCCGTACATTTTTCTCGGCAATTGCTATCTCATCCTTTTAAAAAATTGTTTCTTTAATGAGGCTATATAATTCACAATTCTGTGGTAAAACCTTAATGCTTTCTCCTAAGTTTCATGATGTGGAGTAGATCTGGCAATCAGAGTTCACATTGAACCAAATCCCTAGAGATCTCTTCTATATGATTGTGCTGACATGTACAATGTTTAGATCAGTACTTCTCTTTTTATAATGCTAGTGTTTTGGAGTTGGTGTCAGGTAATACACATTTCACCCACAAATAAGAAAAGGCTGAAGTTTTCATATGTAAAAATTTAAACAAACAAAAAAATCCGTACTCCTTAAGTATATTTGCATTCAGGATTTGCTTGTTGCTAGGTAACTTATTTGTTTAATTCCTGCATATTAAAACATATTAAAAATCTATTTAGCAGTTATTCTTCTCTATTTAGCGGCTCTGTAGAATAGTTTCTCTGGCTTGAAGATTCTCTCAAGATATGTAACAACTAATCCTACTTATTTTTCCATACAGAAGAAACTTGTTAACTCTTTATCTCTTTCAGAAAGCAGGCAAGTAATACTCTTAGTCTTGATTTGATGACCTTCCTTACACCCAGTTTTAGTCATTCTATTGCATTTCACACTTTTGTCCCTGTCTAAATCCATTCAAAAAATTATTTTTTTCTCAAATCACTTTGAAAAAAAACACCTAATTTTCTCTTTTTTTTTCCACTCAACAAAAAAATGTACAAATCTTAGTGCCATTTATATAATAAAAAAGGTAGTTTCTAGGTAAGTATCTTGTGTGTGGGCATATTAGAATATCTTGAATCTGTATGCAACTGAATGTCTCAGTATTTCCATCTTTTAGCTAAAATTCTCTTATTGCTCTGTGATACCTAGAGTAGGAAACAGATTAGTTTATCTTTTAATGTTTGTCATAGGTAAGAAGAAATTTAGTAAATGTAAGAGTGATTTTTTTTTTTCTTTTAGCCTTGCACTATGTTGAAAACTTTCATATTGTCCTCATTCTGCCAGCTCCCTTGATTCTCTAAACCACTTTTTCTTAATGAAGGATTTATATACCTATTAATTCACATGCTCTTCTAGTGGAAACTTTATCTTCTCTCTGTTCCTTTTATTGCTACTATTGTTCTGGTGCCATTGTTTCAAGCACCACATCAATTTATGCATCTGTATCCAACTTAGAAACAAATAAATGTTCAATTTTATTTCAGGTTAGTAGTCTATTCATCTTATGCAAAAATGTTAGGTATGTTTGCTGTGAATTACTGCTCCCAACTAATGATGTTGCCTAGATCCTGTTTGCCACACTCTTCACTGCAGTTCTCACTACCTTTCCTAGTGGATGTTGTCTTGGGTTGTATATTTCCATCACCATACAGTTACATGTGGTTTTTTGTTGTTTGAAAAATTTTAGGTTGAATCTCTGCATATTTTTCTGCTTCAAAATTGTTTTCTGTTTCTATTTAGAATCTGAAGCAATATTCAGCCTGTCAGAATATAGTCCATATTTCACATGACGTGAAAGCAAATGAATGGCTTCTTATGTTTAAAACAAATTAGCTGACTTTTGCCAGTTTGAATTGGCTTATTCACCCCGTGTTAGTGTTCTGAATCCGTTTAGGGGTTCAGGGCAGGTCGCCACGGAAACAGAATGTATGCTCTCCCCCCCTCCCTATCCCTGAGTTCCCCCCCCAGACCGGTGGGCAAAAAGGGAGATCAGGAGTAAAAAGAGAGAGAGACTTTGCACTGTATTGGAAGTTTAGAAAGATATATATATATTGTTTAACAGGGAACAGAAAACAAGAAGGGAAGGTAGATATAGGTACAAAGATGGGGGAAAACACAATAAATGCAATATAATACAAAACCAAAGGTTGGATGGCTTCGGATTCACTGGAGGATGAGGAGTGGTGAGAAGATTGCTCCTGGCCGCATGGAAGGGTCAGCTCCAAGCGTCTCTTCCTCCCACACTGGAGACCACTTCCTGCCTCCAGTATCCGGTGTGGACAGGAAGGGGGAGGGAATAACTGCTTCCCCCTTGGGACCCTCAGGGTGTCCAGCCCCTGCCTGTCCTGGTCCCAAACCTCAAACCATAACAGTTAGTCAAAAACTAATCATAAAATCTTTAGTTTTAGCCTTCCTTTTACTATGTACTTAAAACTTATTGCTCACGTATCCCACTTCAAAATAAGTAAAGCTCTGTATTTTTTTAATGTTTAGTAAAAAGTTGTTTAAACATTTTCCATTTTTTTTAAGCAATTCTTTAAGAGCTGGGTCTCTTTTCTTTTTCTCCCATCCAAACAATGTATTTTTAGTTTCTGTATTTCACTCCTGATCTTTCTTGTGGTCAGAAGTCACTCAAACTTAGTCTGCTGTATTCTGGATTTGTGTATTAGCAGACTAGCATTGTTTAAGACAAGCCTCTATATAATACAACGGTTAGTTCTAAGTGGCTCTCAGTGTAGTCACTCAGACATTCATATGATACCACAATTCCCACAACAATTTACAAACAAAGATTTATCATTTAGACTTCCATATCTGTCCACTCTGTTGAACAGCAACCTTTGAGCATGAACAGTATATTGACCTAACTACATTTCTGCATACTCTAAGGATAAAACTTTTGCCATCTCTCTGTTTATTAGATAGAATTTATGTACAACATTTGTAACTATATTTTATCATCATGTATAAATTGGTAATAAAAATATATTTGTTGTGGCTTTGCATGTGACACATTTAGTAACCATAGAATTTCTTCTCAAAATCAGAGAGGTGAAATAAAAGCCTTTTACACAGTACTCCACAGTACAGTAGATAGGATACTTTATTCCGTACACTGATTCCAGCCAATAACTTCAATTACTGCAATGATTTTTCAGTAATAATGAAAATATTTTAATGCAATAGTAAGTGATAATTCATTTGATCCATAAATAATTTTAATACAAATTTCTTCCTAAAAAATTCACTAATGTAGTTCAGAAATAGTAGGAAATTAATATGCAAAGTAGCTGGAGAAAGATATAAATATATGGGCATTATTTCTTTGACAAGCAGCTTTGACAGCAACAATTATAGAAAGTCACTTCTACCCCTTGATTTCTACTGAAATATGTCTCTGCACTTTTACAGGAAGCACTTGTATTATAGGATGGATTTCCTTAGCCTGAGCTGAATTGATGAATATATCTAATATGAACTCTTGGAACATTCCTTATTCTGTTGCTCCCATATCTTGACCTGTGCTCTTGTCCTGCTACTTAAAATGTGCTATAAAACTGGTCAAATTAACTTTTCTGTGAAGACTCAAGCAAAGAAGAGATAGAATAGGTCAATTGGCAACGTTCTGTTGAGAATCTCACTTCCTGTTAAGTAATAAATGCATAGTTCCTTTTGCATTCTTACTCTAATGTTCAATGTACAGTTAAGATAATTGGTTCAGAAACTGGACTGGCAGATACTCTTTTTTTGAATACCATTCACAAAATATTAATACAAATAAAGTTTTTTTGTATATTTATGTATAATAAGGATAGAATTTCTAGGCAAAACCAGAGAAAGAATGCAAGCCCTTTACACTGAAGACCAAGCCCTAAGGGATAGACTGGTTTTTTCGCCACTCCATTTAATTCACACTAGCAACTTCAGTGAAATCTCAGTGTATCATCTGAATGCCCTCAAACCATCAGCTCTTGCCTAGTCTGGAATTTAATTTCTTTCTCGCACTTTCTTTCCCTTTCCCTATCCCCAGCCCTGAAAAAAAAAACCCCCGCCTTTGAAGAGGAAGCGTAAAAGCTTTGTATTCTTTACTAACTGTTAGTCCTTTGTTACTCTCATATTTACATTGTAGTGTATGAGAGCTATGGAAATACCTTGATTGCCTCATACTACTAAGAAAATATATTCTATATTTTACAGTATCACAGTATCACTCAGGTTGGAAAAGACCCTCAAGATCGAGTCCAACCATTACCCCAGCACTACCACATCCACCACTTAACCCTGTTCCCCTGTCCCCACATATTCACACCCTCAAAATCTCAGCAAGGATAATGGTTCAGCCACCTCCCCAGACAGCTTGGCCCAGTACATGACAACCCTTAAACCATGTGTCTGAGGGTGTTGTCCAAATGCATCTTGAACATTGTCAGGTTTGGTGCCATAACTGCTTCCCTGGGGAGCCTATTCCAGTGCTCCACCACTCTCTGAGTGAAGAACCTCCTCCTAATACTCAACCTAAACCTTCCCTGACACATCTTCCTACCATTCCCTAGGGTTCTGTCATCGGTCATCAGACAGAAGAGATCAGCGCCTGCTCCTCCCCCTCCCTAGTGAGGGAGCAGTAAGCTGTGATGAGGTCTCCCCTCAATCTCCTCTTCTCCAGGCTGAACAGACCTAGTGACTTTAGCCGTTCCTCATATGGCATCCCCTCTAAACCTTCACTAACTTTATGGCCCTCCTCTGTACACACTCCAGTGGCTTTATATCTTTCTTGTACTGTGGCACCCAGAACGGCACACAGTACTCAAGATGGGGCCACACCAGTGCAGAGTAGAGGGACAATCACCTCCCTCGACGGGCTGGCAATGCCATTCTTGATGCACCCCAGGGCTCAGTTGGCCCTCCTGGATGCCAAGGCACAGTGTTGGTTCATGTTCAATCTGCCGTGGACCAGAATCCCCAGATCTCTTTCTGTAGGGCTGCTCTCCAGCCTCTTGCTCCCCAGAGTGTAAGTATATCCAGGGTTACCATGTCCTAGGTGCAAAACCCAGCACCTGTCCTTGTTAAACCTCATATGATTGGTGATTGCCCAGCTCTCCAACCTGTCCAGGTCCCTCTGCAGGGCCTCCCTGCCCTTGAGAGTGTCAACTGCTCCCCCCAGCTTGGTATCATCTGCAAACTTTGCAAGTAAGCCTTTGAGTCCTTAATCTAAGTCGTTTATGAATATATTAAAGAGAACCGCCTCCAAGATGGATCCCTGCAGTACCCTGTTAGTGACCGGTTGACAGCCTGATGTAATCCCATTTACCACAACCCTCTGAGCTCTACCCATCAGCCGGATGTTCACCCAATGTATTATGTGCTTCTCCAGCTAAATACTGGACAATTTGTTAAGGAGGATACTGTGGGAGACAGTATCAAAGGCCTTACTGAAATCCAGAAAGATTACATCAGCTGCCTTTCCTTGGTCCACTAGGTGGGTGACCTTATCATAGAAGGAATTCAAATTTGTTAAGCAGGACTTTCCCCTAATGAACCTGTGTTTTCTTTAAGATATTTATTGCTTAGTGAGACTGTATTAGGGTTGATCTTCCTGTGCCTATATTCCTCAAACTTCTAGTAATGCACAAATCATGCCACTTCTCCCAAGTAAAGTATTTTTTAATATACTTCAGTGGGAGTGTATTGCTACCAAAAACTGCTGTAACGTAAGAGACGTTACTCGCTTCCTGCTACTGCAAGTCTCTATGAGAGTATAACTGCAACAATTCTACCGGTTTTTCTTAGTTAAGAAAGTAATCAAGGACAGCAGACTGTGGCTGTCCAAAATCAGCACATTATGGCCGCTCAGCAACACCCCACTGAGTAGCCAAAATAATATAAAATGAAATGTCACAGCTGACATGATTATATTTAAAAGTAAAAATAGTGAGGAAAACAGATTTTGGAAGTGCCATCAAACCTTATTAGGGAGATAGAAATTATTTCTGGATTAAGAGTTTTATATGGTTTTGAACAGGCAAGGTGAAATATACAAGACAAGAGGAAGCAAACTTACTACAAATAAGTTCAATTGTTCTACATGGAGTGGATCTAGAGAATTTCAGTTCTGAGGTAGTAATTCTTCTCATGCATACGAACAAATAAGTTGCATTTGTTATAGTTTTGCGTCACAGGTCACCAATTACATATTAATTAATTCCAAACCTGAAAATTTGAGATGAAATAGTACGAAAAAAGGCTTAAGATTTTCCTGGTGACTACAGGAATGAAAAAGTAATGTTTGAATTCTCTCTACAACAAAAGACTATGACTTTTTTCAAAGTATATGTATACATATATATGTTATAAGATAGTATAGAAGCAAGAGCAAATCCAAATACACTTTTAGGGACTCCTCACAGAATACAAAAATGGTTCAGGTTTGAAGGGACCTTGAAGTGCTGGGGCCT
>VZZY01025387.1:0-15929 GCA_013400335.1 Eurystomus gularis | reverse complement strand
TCCATTCTGCCTTCGATCCTGATACGTGCATTACTGAATCCAGGTTCTGAATCCAGTTCCTCTCTGCTGCCGAGTCCAATCTGGGACTTCCCCAGTGCCTGCTCCACAGCATCAGTGGTGATGGTGGGGTTCGATATTGGCTTTGTATATATTTCATTTTATTGTTATTATTTTCATTAAAACTGTTTTAGGTTTCCAATCCATAAGTCTCTCTCCCTTATTCCCTTTCTCTTCCCCTTTGGGAAGGGAGAGGGGCTAACAGAGAGCATCTGTCATTTGTCTAGTGGCCAGCCCAGCCCTAACACTTGACAAGTTAAAATGCAATTTCATTCTGTTCCATGTTCCACTCACCTCATGCAAATGTCTGGTTCTGGCACAGTGCCAGATGAAAAATCTGGTTAAATCAGATTAGAAGAGTTGCAAATAGTCTGAATTGCACGGTGCGTACTCAACATAAGTACCCACATTCACCTAAAGCAGGACTTCTTCCCCAACAGCTTAAAAAAAGTTCACATCTCTTCTCATTTCTATATATGACCTTATCTCCCCAAAAGGGATCATTTTTGCAGCTGTTGTAAGCTCAGTATCAGCATCACACTAAGGACAGCTACAGTGCTTTCAGTCAGCACAGAATGCAGGTAAAAGACCAAGCTGACCTAACAGTCTCACTGGTCTCCGAAGCTAACATACACAAACAAAGGTCAATATCCTCACACAGGTAGAGTCTCATCTGCCATCTTGGAAGAATCAGTCTAAGGGCACATGTGCACCCTCCCCTCCCCTGCAAAATTCAACACAACTTCCACACTCCATAAGGCAGCATACAGATTCCTGTCTGATTAAACAGAGGAAGCGCAGAAGCAAGCCATGTCTGAGCTCTGAGGTGCAAATTCATAGGAAAGCACACCAAATTCCAGATGTGCTCTCTGTTCATAGATGCAGCCTCTCTGCAAAGATTGTCACAGGCTGTGCCACATTTTTGGGAAAACAAACTTCTCTCAAAATGCACAGTATTCAACAGACTTCCTGTGAATGTCAGGTATGCCAAATGCTAGGGCCCTCTTCTGAAGCGGTGGTCTTAAGGAAATTGTGTGATAGGAAATTAATATGTGGTAATATATAACAATGTGGTAATAATTATGTTGTCTTAGGAAATTATGTGATATCCCCTCTAGGCTCCCCTTGAAAAGTTCTCAAAGGCTATTTTCACTATAGTCCACAGCATTATGAAAAAAAACATCAGTATTTTGAAAGTAACAAAAATATAATTCTGGGAATCATTCTTTCAATGAAGAACACTTCCCTGCAGCAGAGTGCTAGAACAACACTCTCCCAGTCGCTGCTTGGCATTATTTCTAAGCTAACAAAATCTAACACACTTGTGATTCTTAGAGGAGTTAATGCAGTAACTAAATTTAATTTTAAATGTAAGCCAGCAGATACTCAGATTCTAATAATAAACATGGGCAGTAAGAGTTTGCAGGCTTTCCAAGCACTTTATGTTAAAGCAGAATGGAGTTCGCAAACCCTGCAACGTAAACATCCTCAATAGACCAGCTATAGATAAATGTTAAATAAAAATTAAAATTCATTAAGATACTGTTTTTAAACAAGTCTTTTCTAGAAATTCAATGCACGTACCTATGAAGCTATAAGATTACATGTTTAATCACTGCTACTGCACAGAATAGGCACTTTAAAAAAAGTGTTTATGTAAATCACCCAGGGTTTTGCCATGAAATGCTTTTGCATACAGTTGTGAAGGACAGTTTAATTCCAGAATTTCTTCTGCAGCTATCTGGATAATACATCATCACCAAAGAATCAACTGAACAACAGCCCTTAAAATACTTTATTGAAATGAGTCTTTTTGTAATATGCAAAAGATGTGTGTGAAAAGACCGCAGATTGTTTTTATTTTTTTTTAAACATCCTCAACAATCAATTACAAGCAAATCTTTATTGAGGGTAACTCCTGAGATAACCAGAAGACGAGTGTAAAAAGTTCCCTTAAAACATTTTCTGTTGCAGAGACTAAAAGAAAAACACTAATACAGTACTGAATGGGAACAATCAGAATTTGAGAATTGAGAAAATGAGAATGAAACTCAAATGTCAACCTATGGGGTAGCTTCTTTTGTTGCTGTTATCTTAGATTAACATACATACCACAGTTCTCTTAGGAACATCATCAGGTTTTCAAGTCTAATTTTCAGAATTTGTGTGCATTTTTATCTTTATAAGCTAACTTTACATTCCAAATAACTAGAACCTTGCTGTCCCTTGTTTTGGGGCTATTATAACAATCCATACAAAAAAACCCTTATAGGATTAACAGTATAGGCAAATAGGTAGCATGACTCAATTAAAAAGGCTTTATTTTTTACGTCAGAAATATAACCCTAAACCCCAATAAATAAAGGTCGCTAGGAATTTAGCATTAAGAATTCAATTGTAACACATGGTGATATCTGGGAAGCCAAATCCTCAAGCTCTCTTGATACTAAGGAGTCTCTGCAAACTATGAAGCAAATACATAAATAACTCAAAATGATAAGGACTGTGAAGGCTTAGAACTAAGACAACATAATCCAGGTTAAATTCCCCCCGACAGCAAATATATGAGTCATATACACCTAAATAAAGCATATTTTACACAAAAAGGAAAACTTTAAAGAAAGGTGAACAAAATTTGGTTTTAGGGCACACAGAAGCCCTTTGTGGTAGATTCCAGTAGTGGCCCTTGTTTTTTGTCTCCTACAGATGAATACAAAGTTCAATTCCACATGGATATGATGTCTAACAGGGCAACATAGCGGTCACAATATAGCAAAACGTCACACTCTGGAAGCAAAAATATAGCCCACTGCAGAGTTTGCATTAATACTCAGAGAGGTCATGTGTTACTCAAAGGCTACTTCATAGCCACAAACTGCTAGTGAGCATTAATTTTATTTGAGGGTTTTTTTTGTCACATTACCTTTGAATAATGGGAAAGGTTTGGGGTTTTATAGTTTTACTCCTTGTACTTACATTTTTTAAATGACAAGGTCACTAAAACTCATGCACGCTGAAAAAAAAAAATAAAAAAAATCATGCAGTAGTTAAGGTAAACCATCCAAGCAATTTTTATTCATTAATAGTCATAAATACACACAGCAGCTTCATTAGACATTTTTCTTTTTTTCCTCCTCAGTTTGAATGTGGAGTATTAGGAGAGCTTTTTGCACATCAAGCTACAGGACGCAGAGCTTTTTTCTCTGCACTGCAACCTATATATATACCTGCTAAACGTAAAAATTGGTTAAGTGGAAATGATTATCGTATATATTTTTTCTCTCTTCCTTTGAATGTACACAATGTAACAAGAGTGACAGACCTGAAATTACAATCACCAAAACAAACCCAAGATAGTTGTTGTCCACTTTCATTGGCAAATACAGCACAGAGGACGTTGTCTGCAAAGTAGGATGCCATCAAAGAGGAGGCTCATTTCCTTTATTATTCTCTTTTAAATTTAGGCTTTCTAAAGCAACATCTAGAGGCATAATATCTACACAGCCCATAGCACCAAAATCAGCAATCTCTCCCCGTTCATCCTCATCTGAGGAGGAACTTTCTTCCTGCATCAAAGTGGATAGTAGAAGCTCTTGAACAAACAAGCTGCGGTCTGCCCGTTCGCTTTCCTTTGACTGACGCTCTGCTTCTGACATCTTAGGATCATTCAACCTGCATAGCATCACAGAAAGAGAGAAGACAGGCTTAGTAGTATCATCAAGAAAATAGGATTTCACTAATTGCCTAAACAGCTGGACTGACAAATGCTGAATAACATCTGAAAGCCATTCCTTTGAGAAACAACCTAGGTACTGCTGCACTTCTTTTGACATGTAGAGGTCTGACAACACCTGGCACTCCTGATGCAAGAATACAGACATTTAACTAACTTGTTCCTAGATGCTTCAAAAAACTTCATAAAAGTAGATTCTAAGGCTGAAGGAAAAAAACCAGCTATTTCTGAAGTTTCTTTCCCTTCAGAGGGGTTTTGTTTTAAGGGGTGTTAAAATTCTCTAGTCACCCCTTAAGTACTCATTTTGTCCCCAGGAGAACTTCTAAATGCAAGCATGACACAAAATACATTACTACACACATAATGCCCAGAGATTTCCAAAGCACAGTACATCATTCACTTCACTTATCAGTGCATGCACCATCACCTAATAAAAGCAAGGAAATTGCTTGCTCCAGTTCTATCCTAGCTCACAAGATCAGTGACTGGCATTTGCAGATACTTTCATTAAAGTTATTATTTTCAAAAAGTTTTGGATTGAAATATTATCACAAGTTTTGATAAAAATCAGCATGGCAGCAATAACTTGTCCCAACCCAGGTTTCTAGACACAGAAACTGTTTAAATGCCTGTGCTCTTTCTCAGCATGTAATTGAAAAACATGCCCCCTCCCTTGAATCCAGAAAATCAATATTCTAAAACTCCTAAAAGAGCTGGAATGAGAGTGGGCAACTCTTCTATAGCAGAATGGACTAGATGATCGTTGTAGGTCCCTTCCAACTGAACTATTCTAGAGAACTCTAGGATCTAACTATACTTTCTGAAACAGATATGTATTCTGCTTATTAATAGCACATTCCTTATTTGCTTTTTTTTCACCCAAAATACTCTTTCATCCAAACCTCTATTCAGCCTTCAGCCTTCATTAAAGATTCATTTCCTATTAAATAAAACTACCTTTTAAGTTCTGTCCCCTCATGTTATCAGCATGAAAGTTTGAGACATATTATTGCAAAGGCTCTTGTTTTAACAGAAGTAGTAGGGTAAACAAGCATGGTTTACCAAAGTAATATCCCTTATGCTTCTCTTCAAATTGAGAAACAGCTAGTAATATTTATTCATTGCCTAGGAACAAACATATAGCAGGGTTGAAAAGGAGATGTTACAAATGTTAACAAAAGCATAGTATCTCAACTACAAACTTCATTAGGGATTTGGCAGTAGTTTCACTGAACTCTATATCCATAACAGGGCCAAGGAAAACAGAAATGGCAGAAGAGTTAAAACCACAGAACAAGTTACCTCGTAAGAAGAAACTGGGAATTCTGTATAGTCTGCTGATTGTTTTCTGTGTTAGATGTATTGGTTGCTGCTATAGATTGCGTAAGAGTGGTGGGAATGCTGCTTGTGTTAGTGCGTCTAGTTGCATTGCGTGCAGTCTCCAGTTGTTGTCTTGCTGCCTGTGCATGCTGTCGCTCCAACTGCAGTTGCATCTGCAGCTGCTGTAACTGAGAAGCAGAAGGGCCAGAAGAATTGAGCTGCCCTGCAGAACGTCTCACGCCTGATAACTGAGATAAAAGCTCTGCCAGAAAAGAGAGAAGTTTCTACAGTGAAATCTGCTTAAATGCATATCACACAACAGCATAAACATCTCCTGAATACCAGTATATAAATTCCTTTGCTTTCTAAAACCTTTCATCAATGAAATTAATGAACAAATCATATTGATTTGAAAAGCTTCATGGGCTATCCATTACAAGCATCCCATATCTCATAAGCCCATAGGGTAAGGAAGATTAAGAATCATCTAAAGAACTGTGCATAAATAAGAGAGTCAAAGCTTAAAGCTTTTTAAACCAATAAGAGTCAACCTATGGGGAATACCATATAAGCAATATGCTGTGCAACAATTCTCTAAAATTTTATCAAGTCAAAATAATTATTGACTAAGAAACCGCTTCAATTCTGACTTCAGTTGGCAGCTTTATATCCCCCTATGCACCTTCACTGCATATTCCAGAGAGAAGCTGTGCTGCAGAAAAGACAAATATTACAGTATCATTTCAGAAATTTTAAGAAAATATTGAGTTCAGAAAGGTTTTTCAAATGTTGTATTATATGAAAAATATTTGACCACAGCAGGGCTTTTTTTCTGAGATTTTTGACCTCTGCCGGAAAAAGAGAAATTCTAATGATAAAACAGATAAGTCTAGCCCGGATTCCTTTCCTCCAACATTCAAGACTGACAAATTCTGTCCATGCTAAGCATTTCCCCAAATAAATGTTAATAATAAGTTATTGCTCATTGATTTACTACGGATTATATTCCACACAAAGTTGTGAGTACTACTTTGTTATGCTTGATGCAAGGAGGGCATCCAACCCTCATTAAAGCTGCAAGTTGTTATTACAGGTCACAAAAATTTTCCTTCCATCTTATTTTCAAGATAAAAAAAAAAAAAAAAGCTAGGCTTTTCTTAGGGGAATTAAGCACAATGCATTATCTCTTTGCATCAGGAACACTTGGAATGCTAACAGTAAATGCTCAAGTCGCTTTTAATCAGCACAGCTAATCGTATCAAGATTAACTACCAATAATATTTTATTTCACCAATTACTGATAACCATCACAAGGAGAAAAATAAATAAATAATGTTTACAGGTCTGTTACATGCACAAGTTCTAACTTCTGGTAGTATGTACTAATTGTTACCCCAATACAAAGGAAAACTTATAACACTGCCAGGTAAGATAGACGTATTTATCCTCACTATTTGCAAGATCACTTTGAGTACAGCTTAACAGAACTCTGGTAGAAGATGTAAATTTGAGACACA
Organism: Eurystomus gularis; assembly: GCA_013400335.1. Classification (NCBI taxonomy): domain Eukaryota; kingdom Metazoa; phylum Chordata; class Aves; order Coraciiformes; family Coraciidae; genus Eurystomus; species Eurystomus gularis. The sequence goes on along the minus strand of VZZY01025387.1, from coordinate 9,302 downwards.
GGCTTGGCATGACACAGACACCCGGCCAGGCTGCACTACATTCTCTGAATGCAAAAAAAAAAAAAAATTACTTCCAGGAAAAAAAAAAAAAAAAAAAAAAAGACTCAAAGGAATACCATTTGATTAAACATGCTCCTAAACGGGAAGGTCTTGTGAGGCTGAGACAAATCAAGGCAGCCACACTTCACATTTAACTCAGCTGAAGTAACACCCACTGTAATGGTAAGATGAAGTCTTGTACTCCAGGACATACAAACATCTTCCCTTCTTGCACCAACTCTAGTGCTTTACAGAACCACGACCTAACAACTCATTAAGATGACAGAAATGTTTTCATCCTCTTTCGCTGGGATATTTTTAGTAGTAAGAGTGCAGTCAGCAGGTCCTGGGAAGTGATTCTTCCCCTCTATTTGGCACTGGCGAAGCCACATTCAGAGTGCTGTGTCCAGTTTTAGGCTCCCCAGGACAACAGACACATGGACATAACGGAGCAAGTCCAGTGGAGAGCCCCCAAGATGATCAGAAGGCTGGAACACAGCACATGAGGAAAGAGCAAGAGAACTGGGTTTGTTCAGCCTGGAAAAGAATACTTTGGGAGGTATCTTATTGCTGTCTGAATCTGCCCAATTGGAAGATACAGAGCTAAGACTACGCTAGACTCTTCTCAGAGGCATACAGCAATAGGACAAGAGTCAGACAAGGGAACATGGGAAATTCCAATTACATCCAAAGGGGTTTATTTTTTGTATCCTCCCCACTCCCTCCTTTTAAAACATAAAGGTTTTAAAATACTAGAACAAGTTTCCCAGAGAGGTTGTAGGTTCTCTGTCCTTGGAGGCATTCAAAACTCAGCCGAATGAGGCCTTGAACAACCTCATCAACCTGGTCTAAATAGACCTCCTTTGAGAAAGGGGTTGGAAATAGACAACTTGCTGAGGTCAATTCCGAACTAAATTTTTCTATTATTTTTCTGCCATTTCAATGAATTAAATCAGCTCACAGAGGGCCTGAAGAGCAGCCAGCACAACAGAGGCAAAGGAGCTATGCCTATGCAGGTGTGAGTGGGTGGGGGGGTGGAGCTGCAGCTTCCTCTTTCAAAAGCAATGCACTCATAAGTTGGTTCACTGCCTCTCAAGGAATCATAGCCTAACTAATAAGAGGCTCCAGTTTAAACATTCATGCCCTTCCAGGATCTGAAGCAAAGGCAGATAATAGCAGAAACTTAGATAAGCGCAGAAAGTTCTGAAATTTCCCTGACACTTATCATCTTTCACTATACGAGTGTAAGATTGACGTCTTAAGATTTTACATTAAGACAAATTACAACTCTTAAAAATAAACTTCTTGGTCAATTTTTATTTTTACCTCTTTACAGAGAGCTTATTCTTGAAAATCACAGAGTTGAAAAAATACTTACAGATTGTATCTGTACCTAAAAACATGCCTGTGTGATTGTTGGAAGTTAAAAAATTAGTAATTGAATTTTCTTTTGAAAATTTGAATTTTTCCCTTGAAAATTCTCCTAAACCTGACCAAAATATGACACAGAAATCAAAGAATGGTTCGGGTTGGAAGGGACCTTTAAAGATCACCTAGTCCAACCCCCCTGCCTTGGGCAGGGACATCTCTCACTAGATCAGGTTGCTCAAAGCCCCATCCAACCTGACCTTGAATGTTTCCAGGGAGAGGGCAACCACAACTTCTCTGGGCAACCTGTTCCAGTGTCTCACCATCCTCATTGTGAAAAAATGTCTTCCTTATGTCCAACCTAAAGTCACCCTCTTTCAGTTTAAAACCGTTGCCCCTTGTCCTGTCACTACAGGCCTTGATAAAAAGGTCTCTCTTTGTCTCTCTTATAAGCCCCTTTTATATATTGAAAGGCTGCAATAAGATCTCCCCGGAGCCTTCTCTTCTCCAGGCTAAACAACCCCAACTATCTCAATCTTTCTTCACTGGAGAGGTGTTCCAGCCCTCTGATCATTTTTGTGGCCCTCCTCTACACTCACTCCAACAGGTCCATGTCTTTCTTGTACTAGGGACCCCAGAGCTGGACGCACACTGGATGCAGGACCTTGCACTTGGCCTTGTTGAACTTCATGAGGTTCCCATGAGCCCACTCCTCAAGCCTGTCCAGGTCCCTCTGGATGGCATTCTGTCCCTCTAGCAAATCAACTGCACCACTCAGCTTGGCGTCATCTGCAAACTTGCTGAGGGTGCACTTGTTCCCACTGCCTATGTCGTTGATAAAGATATTACATAGTACTGGTCCCACTATGGACCCTTGAGAGAAACCATTCGTTACTGGCTTCCACTTGGGACATTGAGCCATTGACTAGAACTCTTTGGACACAGCCATCCATGACCTTCCCAGGCACAGAGGTGAGGCTGATTGGTCAGTACTTCCCAGGGTCCTCCTTTCTCCCCTTTTTACAAATGGGTGTGATGTTTCCCTTTTTTCCAGTCACTGGGGACTTCACCTGACTGCCATGACTTTTCAAATATCACGGAGATTGGCTTGGCAACTGCATCAGACAATTCCCTCAGGACTCTGGGATGCATCTTGTCGAGTCTCATGGACTTGTATCTGTTCAGGTTCCTCAGGTGGTCTCGAACCTCATTTCTCTTACAGTGGGAGGGACTCCTCTAGTCCCTGCCCTGAGGTTCAGGGGCTTGAGAGATATGGCGAGAGTGATTACCATTGAAAATTGAGGCAATAAATTGTTGAGCACCTCAGCCTTCTCCATGTCGACTGTCACTAGTTCACATCTTATTTATCGGGGGGTGGGGTGTGTACATCTTATTTAAACTTCCTTTTCTGGCCAATGTACCTGCAGAAGCCCTTCTTACGCTCTTACTCCTTTGCCAAATTCAGCTCCAAGTGCGCCTTAGCTTTCCTGGTCCCATCCCTGCCCCATCCAGGCAGCGTCCCTACATTCTTCCCAGGACACATGTCCCTGGTTCCACTGCCTGTGCATTGCCGTCTTACACATTAGTTTGACCAGGAAGTCCTTACTCAGCCATGCCAGTCTCCTGCCTTCCTTGCCCAATTTCTTGTACGTAGGAACTGAAGAGCACTTGCACTCTAAGAAAAGCATCCTTAAAGAGCTGCCAGCTCTGTTCTGCTCCTTGATCCCTGAGGGCAGTTTCCCAGAAGGTCACATCTCCTAGTTCCTTAAACGACTGAAAGTTTGCTCTCCTAAAATTCAGGGTCCTGACTCTACTCTTCACCCGGCCCATATTCCTCAAGATTGTGAATCCCACCCAGGGCATGATCGCTGCAGCCCAGGCTGCCACCAGTCTTGACCTCTCAAATTAGTTCATCTGTGTTGGTAAGCAACAGGTCTAGTAATGTTTCTCCTCTGGTTGGACTGCCTATCATCCGGATTAAAAAATTATCCAAATTTTCCATCAGATGTCAGGGTGATTGAAGTCCCCCACTGGATCAGAGACTGGGAGCGTGATGCTTCCTGCAGTTCAAGTAAGAACTTTGTCAACAGGCTCCCCTTGATGGGTCAGCCTGTAGGAAACACCAGCCACAAGGTTTCCTTTGTTGGCTTGGCCCCTAATTTTTACCCATTATCTCTCAACCTGTTCATTGCTGTTTTTCAAAGGCAGCTCTGTGCAATCAATCCATTTTTCTTACATAGAGGGCAACTCCCCCAGCCCTCCTTCCTTGCCTGTCCCTTCTGAACAGTTTATAGCCATCAGTTGCAGCGCTCCAGTCGTACAATTTGTTCCACCATGTTTCAGNCAAAACCCCACCCCCTCCCCCCACTAAATCTAGTTTAAAGCCCTTCTTATAAGTCTGGCCAGCTTTTTGGTGAAGGCCCTCTTGCCCCACTTGGTCAGGTGAATCCCATCAGCTCCCAACAGACCCAGCTTCTCAAAGGCAGATCTATGATCATAGAAGCCAGAACCTTGAGTATGGCACCAGCCAGGCATTCAACTGTTCAATTCGTCTTCTCCTTCCTCTGACTGGGAGGATAGAGGAGAACACCATTTGTGCTCCAGATCATTTTAACATTGCTCTGAGGGACATCTGGTCTCTTTTGATGGTTCAAAGTTGCCTTGTCGCAGTATCATTGGACCCTATGTGGAATGGTAGGACCGGATGATAATTTTGTAGGGTTCACCAGGCTCAGCAGCCTCTCAGTGACGTCACAAATGCGAGCTCCTGGTAGACAGTAAACTTCTCTAGAGATATTGTCTGGATGACAAATGGGTGCTTTGGTGCCTCTCAGAAAGGAGTCTCCAATTATTAATACTTTATGTGCTTTACTGGTGGCACTGGTTCTAACGTGGGTGGATGGCTGGATCAGCTTTGCGTGGTCAGCTTTTCCTGGGTCTTGCCCATTGCTCATGTGCTCTTCCTTCTCCACCCCCAGAGCATCGTATCTGTTACTTAAAGGCACCTTAGGGGAAGGTTCTTCCTTCTGCCCCAAGCAGAGACAAGGGTCCAGTCTCCTTCATCTTGTGAGTTTCTCATGTCAGTCAGCTCAAGGTTGAATTCAGGCTTACCTTCCCCTTTCACAGCCTTAAGGCAGGGCTGTCGCTCGGCTGTATACAAAATACTCATTAAAATACAGTTATTTAAGAATTTTAAGAGAGTTAAAAGACCTCCTAAAAATCAGCAAGCCTGTCATCCAAACTGTAATCTGAAAGTAATCCGAGCACATTTTAAATGTCTATCAATAATATCCCAATTGAACCACTTTCATCTTGATAAACTCAAGTACAGCCCTTGGTTTGTGCTAAAAATATTAAGATTCATCTCTAACACCTCTATGCACACGGCAAGTTAGAGCTAGAGGAATTGAAGTAGGTAATGGTGGTTAGAAACAATTACATTTAACAATACGTACATACATACATATCATATGAGGAGAGGCTAAGAGACCTGGGACTCTTCAGCCTGGAAGAGAAGAGGCTCAAGGGGGAGGAATCTTATCAGTGTATATAAGTACCTGATAGGAGGGAATGGAGGAAAGGGAGCCAGACTCTTCTCTGTACTGCCCACTGACAGGGCAAGAGGCAATGGGCACAAATTAAAACAAATGAAATTTCTCTGGACACAAGAAAAACCTTTTTACTGTGAGGGTGATCAAACACTGTAACAGGTTGCCCAGAGAGGTTGTGGAGTCCATCTGTGGAGATATTAAAAATCTGACTGGACATGGCCCTGGGCAACCTGCTCTAGGTGGCCCTGCTTGGAGGAGGTATGCGTGTGAGGGGTGTATGTGTTGGACTAGATGATCTTGAAAGGTCCCCTCCAACCTCAACCATTCTTTGATGCCAACACTGATGACATTTTAGAAGTGCCAGGTTCAATCCCTGTAGACAATCCAATTAAGGATACTTTTCATCAGTAAACACCCATCAAGTATGGCAAACTTTTTTTTCTTTTCAAGACACAGAAAACCAAGGCAACTATTATCACCTTGGATTTTGTTTCAAAGTCTATTTAAGGACTCTGAACTACAATCAGCGGTTACAGCTCTTACCAGCTATAGGATCCATAGCTTCTCTATTGCTTGGAGAATATGAACTCTGAGAAGATGAAAGCCCACCAGTGGAACTGCTAGTAAAGTGCATGTTTGATCTACGTGCACGGGGGCCTCCCAAACCCCGGCCTGGGTGAAACATTCTACGTACGTGCCGAACGCCACTAGATTCATCATAATCAAGTAGTTAAGAAAAGTATTTTGCTATCAAGTATTAAACAGCAAGAACATTTACTACGTGGAATTATCAGGCAACACACTATTTCCTCATTAATAGAACAATGATGCAACTTTATAAGCATAATGTAATCATAGCTATGGTGCCAGTCAGACCTATAGATCTGAACCCAAGGCACTCAGGGCTGCTTGCACCAAATTCATATTTCTCAGGCTTTTTATCATGTCTAAAAAATGTCAGGAAGGATTTCCTGCCTTCTGGATGAAAGTTTTCTACTAGGTAATTTAAACTGACAATGCGTATTCAGCAGAACATGTTACTCAACAGACATAAGGATTTAACATCAAAATTGGGAAAGAAGTATATTTAAATACTGAAAATAATCTACAAAGTTTTACTGCCATTCTTACCAAGAGCACACAGTAATTATTGCATTTTATACTTTTATCGAAGGAATTTCAGCCACTCCAGTCTTCAAGGAATTGCAGGTCAACAGAGGATTCAGAACTTCTCTCATACACCTTTGCTTCATCTTCCCTCTCTTTCTCCATGCAAATTCCCTTTGCTCCAATTATGAAAACAAGCCCTTTCACTTTATTTCCCACATATCTTAGGAGATATCTATAAAAGCTATGACTTGAAATATAAGCTTTTTCACACATACTAAGAGACTATCAGCAAATCAATTAAAGATGATCTTTCCCAGAACAGTGTCAACATATGAGTTCTCCCAAGACGATCTAGCTAATGCTTTCTTTTACCTTAAGAAGCACTAGTGCAATTAACTACTAAGCTAGGAAATAATATACTTGGACATATATTCTTTTTCCAATTTCTAAATTACTAGCTTTAGCTCATCTTATCTCCAATTTTCTTATTCTCAAAAATAGTATGTTTATCACTTTTATAAAATCTATTATTTGTATCAGACTGGTGCTCAATGTACTTATCCCACAATGATATGGTGTAGAACGTAATCCCATGCAACTATGGTTGTAGAATTCATTTCCTCATGATATGGCTGAGTTGAGAAATTTAAGACTGAAAAATTATTAGATTTCTTTTGGCAAGTGAGAATATCCAGTTACTATAATAAATACTCATGAGGTTCACATAGGCCCACTTCTCGAGTTTGTCCCTCTGGATGGCATCCTGCCCGTCAGGCGTGTCAACCACACCACTCAGCTTGGTGTCATCTGCAAACTTGCTGAGGGTGCACTCAATCCCACTGTCTATGCCAATGATGAAGATATTAAATAGCACTGGTCCCAGTAGAGACCCCTGAGGGATACCACTTGTCACTGATCTCCATCTGGACATTGAGCCGTTGACCACTACCCTCTGGATGCGAATATCCAACCATTTCCTTATCCACCGAACAGTCCACACATCAAATCCATATCTCCATTTTAAAGAAGGATGCTGTGGCAGACTGTGTGAAAGGTTTTACAAAAGCCTTTTGATCTGCTGAATGATTCCAGTTCTACATGAGCCTTTTCCCTTCACTGACAAGACTGAGAAGACACCATCTGAGACCCCATGCCCTTTACCCTCATCCCTAGAGCTCTGTAGTCACTCTTGATACACTTTGGGATACCCTTGACAGTACTGTTCCTGCCTACATGGAAGAACAGGAAAGTGGAAACAGCTGGAGGGTAGGACAAGCCCTGGCAGTCCCTCTGCAACATTCTGGATTGTAGCTCCTGGCAAGCAACAAACCTCCTGAGACATCAGGTCAAGTTGGCAGCTTGATGCCTCCATAGCCTGCAAGAAGGAGTCTCCAGTAACTATCACATGCCTTTTCTCCTTTGTGCGAACACAAGGCTTTGGCTCACCTAGCTCTGATGAAACTCCTGAAGGGTCTTGTTTGTCCTCACCAGTACCCAGAGCATTATTCCTATTCTGAAGTGCTTGGTCCCTCTGTGCCCCTGCTCTATCATCTGTTGTTCTTTGTGTTCTCTGTAAGGAGGAGTTTAAGAATATGTGGTGTGCCAAAAGCATCAGAGAGAAACAAAGAAGTTTGAACATGCACAACGGCTATGGACCCCTCCTAGGAGGCTACTCAAGGGGCATCCATCTAACCCCTGCCTCGGGGCAAAGAGACCAATCTTGTAAGCTGTAACAAGAGGCCCTCACAGCCAGACTCAAACCACCAGGACACCCCTTGTGCTGGTTTTGGCTGGGATAGAGTTAATTTTCTTCATAGTAGCTGGCATGGGGCTGTGTTTTGGATTTGTGCTGGAAACAGTGTTGATAACACAGGGATGTTTTACTTACTGCTGAGCAGTGCTTACACAGAGTCGAGGCCTTTTCTGCTCCTCACACCACCCCACCAGCGAGTAGGCTGGGGGTGCACAAGAAGTTGGGAGGGGACACAGCTGGGGCAGCTGACCCCAACTGACCAAAGGGATATTCCAGACCATATGACATCATGCTCAGCAATAAAACTAGGGGGGGAGGTTGGCAGGGGGGCCACTGCTCGGGGACTTGGATGGGCATCTGTCAGTTGCTGGTGAGCAATTGCTTTTATTTGCATTGCTTGTCTTTCTTGGGTTTTATTTCTCTTTGTTATTCTCCTTTTCATTACAATTTATTATTATTTTATTCCAATTATTAAACTGTTTTTGTCTCAACTATCAACTCACGAGTTTTCTCACTTTTGCTCTTCTGATTCCCTCCCCCTATCCTGCTGGCAGGGAGCAAGCAGCTGCGTGGGGCTTAGTTGCCGGCTGGGGTTAAACCACAACCATGCAATATTACTGGGGCAGCCTTTGGGCTTTGTGCTGTGCTGCAAGACACAGGCAACATTGTCCACTAAAATGGAAACCCAGAACAAAATGCCAACTTCAAAAGAACGTGTGCATGGCTATGTAGTGATCCGAACTAGAAGACAATTGTACATCGAGGAGTTAGTGATCTACACAATTAACCTAGAGTAGGCCCGGGCCTGCTTTGTTCTGCACAAATCCTTTGGCCACAGGATAAACTCAGCCAGTTTATTGTAAGTGAGGAGCCTGCCGGTAGCTCCCACTTGGTACCAGCGATTATGCTCCCTGCATTTCCTTGCCTTGATCTAAAAGTAAAGCAGTGAGCTCTCATGTAAACATCCTTTCTGTTTGACAGTAGAAACAAAGAGTTGCTTTCTTGTAAGAAAACCCTGTAAGAGCTCAAAGGACCAAAATTGAGTAATCCTTTCTACAGGCAGGGTTTGCATGCTGTGCTGCACCCTGATCAGAGGCCTCTGTTCAATACTGCACAGCTCGGGGTTCCCAGCGTCTGAAGGGACATAACATTATCTATGCTATCCTCTCCATCTTTATAGCGTTACTCTAATAAATAGCATTCAAAATGATACATTACAGAATCTAATTGCCTTTCTTACTGGGATCATGAACCAGCACCTCCTGGTGTAAAACACTCTCCTCCCTCTCTACTCCTGAATCCTTATGCCCCCAATCCCCTTCTACATTCTCCCCCACCCCTCCCTCTTTCCACCTCCCCACACTCCCTCTCCCTTACCCCCAATCCCCTTCTCCGTTCCCTCTCCCCCACAACTCCCTCTCCCTACTTTCCCCTCTTCCCTTCAACCCTACGCCCATTTCTCCCTTTCTCCTTCTCTTTCT
>VZZY01025386.1:0-14463 GCA_013400335.1 Eurystomus gularis | reverse complement strand
GTGACTCATTCATGGGTCAACTCAAGGCCCATAACTTGGGCCCCAGAACTTCACTTGGTGGCTGTTAAACTGGCTGAGAATGTTTGAAGTAAGATGGTGAAGTGCTGGGGCCTGAGCTGTGGGCCTCTGTCTGTTGTGTCCAGCAGGCGATGCTGGCACCACAGTGGGCAGCAGAGGAGCTGGGCCCGCAGGAACCTATGGCAGGACTGTCTGAAAGAAGACTTCTGAGGGGATTTGGTGAGTTCAGTGTTGGCCTGTGTGATCAGGCAGCTGATGGCAGCATCAAATAATGATGGCTGAACCAGCACAACAGATGGTTTCTTTGCTGTTGATATCTTGCTTATTTAAGCCATTCCTCTGACTCTGTAGCTTGTTTCATTTTTGCATTCAAAAGAAACTGGAGGAGATGGATGGGCCTTTGAGCAACCTGGTCTAGTGGGAATCAGCCCTGCCCATGGCAGGGGGGTTGGAACTAGAGGATCTTTAATGTCCCTTTCAACTCAAACCATTCTATGATCTGTTTGCATGTATATAAAAATCATAGGTAGAGTGTTGGTCATACTCTCGACATGCTGTTGGCATATTTGTGACAGCTTTGGGTTGTCACCGTTTCTTTTTCTCCCAGAAGGGTTTATCTGCAGGCTGTTACTACTTTCCACATTAGTGGTAACTTCACCTCTGGGCAATTGTTAAGGAAAATGTAGCCAAGTTATTTTCGTACTGTTCATCTCCCCATGGTAAAGAGGTTTCAAAATATATAGTTTGTCCAAAATGTATAGTGTATAGTCTCTTGTAGGGATCTTGACCCTGCCTAAGAATAGATCTGTTGATTTGTCATTGGCCTTCTTGTTGGATAGCTCCATCATAGGCTGGCTTCTTTAAGCTGAACTTTTACAACTTATAAAAAGGAATTTATAAAGTAGGGTCTCTGAACTGCAGCATCTTAACTGGGATAAAATTCTGACTGCTATGCTTGCAGATTTGAGCTTTGGGGGAAAAATCCTTCCATTGTATATTTGCACAAAAACTCTTCTGTTTTCTACCTCTTTTACTCAACTACCTGGCGGCGCTTGGCTGTCAGCACATCCAGATGTGCTGCTATTCCAACATATCCACCCACTCTGTTAACTGAGTAAGGAACAACAAATGATATCATAACCTTCTGCCTGCTACGTTTAGAGTCATCCCATGCTGAAAATGCAAGTGACTGGAGTTTTCTGTAAACTCACATAGTGATACATTAGGGCTGTCTGTTGTGAATTAATAGTGTGTTAGCTTCATGTCTGGACCCTTCCATTGCAGTTGTGCCAGGATCTGCTTCCAGAAGTTGTTCTGTATGTAGTGTAGTTGTTCTGGGCAATGTTACTTTGTACATTTAATTGGATCATTGTGGCTGCTTCGTTTTTCTTCTGTTCTTAAATGTCTCGCTTACATATGTCATCTTTCTGAAAGCCACCTTTTCCTATTACACCAAGTTTCTTCTTTTTCATTCCTAACTCTCTCCTCTATATCAGCCTGTCAAATCATCGGCAAAACAATGCAGATCAGAGATGAAAAAAGTCTTACAGGCTGTGGTTTGGAATGAGAAGATCTGAAATCCCACTTTCAGCTTTGGCGCAGGCATCTTATGGGACTTTATGCAAGTTACTTCCCCTTACTGTGAACTCATTCACTCAAAGGCAGTGAGCTGCAGTGCTTTGTAATGAATACTCTTTACTTGCAACAGTAGTAACGGGAGCCCTTTCCTGTAATTTGGGCATATTTTGATCAGACACATTATTTATTCACTTTAATGTCTTGGGACAATGACTGTGCTTTCCTCTGGTGTGTATAGCACTGGTGTATGATTAAGGTTTCACAGAATCACAGAATGCTAGGGATTGGAAGGGACCTTGAAAGGTCATCTAGTCCAATCCCCCTGTCCGAGCAGGATGTCCTAGATCAGGTCACACAGGTTCATGTCCAGGCGAGTTTTGAATGTCTCCAGAGAAGGAGACTCCACAACCTCTCTGGGCAGCCTGTTCCAGTGCTGTGAAACCCTCACCATGAAGTTTTTTCTCACATTTATGTGGAAGCTCTTATGTTCCAGCTTGCACCTGTTTCCCCTTGTCCTATCATTGGGTGTCACTGAGAAGAGCCTGGCTCCATCCTCCTGACACTCACCCTTTACATATTTATAAACATTAATGAGGTCACCCCTCAGTCTCCTCTTTTCCAAGCTAAAGAGACCCAGCTCCCTCAGCCTTTCCTCATAAGGGAGATGTTCCACTCCTTTAATCATCTTTGTGGCCCTGTGCTGGACTTTTTCAGGCAGTTCCCTGTCCTTCTTGAACTGAGGGGCCCAGAACTGGATACAATATTCCAGATGCGGTCTCACCATATATATATACAAAATAATATATTTGCCAATGATATTTCCAGAAGGGGTATTCCTGATTCCAGGATGCAGGAGTCATGAGTGTGTCTTAATCATAAGGTGATTGTACTTATTTTGAGTTGCATTTTTTTCTGGGTAGGAGGGCTAGGAACAGTGTTCTGCACCTAGCTTTCAACACATGACAAAAAATTCCATTTACTTGCATGTCTTTGAGAACCAGGACATTAAAAAACAGAAAAATTGAATTGGCTTCTCTCCACGCACTCCCAAGTTGTTACATGACTTTAATTTTGCTCAACTCTGTCTGGTATGATTCTCTTTCAAATGTGAGACCCTTTTCTATACTATGAAGGATAAAGTGATTTAAACTATTTATATCTAAAGAGATGATTTAAAATTGCAAACTGAGAGGGTTCACTCTGACCACTGGATTTTTTTGTTGTGGAGATGCTGTGGAGAGGTTCTGCTGTGATTAAACTTGTATCTTTTCGTTAATCTCTCCTATGTGCGAGAGTTAAGGTGCTGTCCCAAGTGAATGTTGTTAATGATCTCTCTGGGGTGTCTGAAAGCTTTGCCCCTCTTGCATGATGCAGAGTGAAATGCACAAAATCTATATTTGAGGCAACTCTATCATTAGACCTTTTTGGTATATAATGTTTGTATTTCCATTTCTATTGTTCTTGCATGTTGAGCTTTACCATACCCAAAGGAGAATTTCTTGCACTTCAGAGAAACCTTTTAAAGACAAATATTTATTACAATAACTTGTCTAAAGTGCTTACAACTCAAATATGAGAAATTTGTACTAAAATACAAGAATGTGACTATCAAATTGACTATCCATCATCATGGCAAGCTACTTTTTTCAAAATGCACTAGTGCAAAGTGTCGTTAGTGAAGTGTCAATCTGGTTTTAACGATAACTGAAGTAGATTTTATGCATCCAACACAGTCCAGTTTAAGTAACGTAAAAATGAAATCTTGAGTCTTCTGTTAAAGAGGATGATTTAAAAACAAAATAATTTTTTTTTTATGGCTTCATGGGAAAACTGTGATGAGAGTAGCAGTGAAGTTCAAATAGTACTAAAAGAAAGGGCATCTTCTGATCAGATAAACAACGGTTACTCTTGGCCAGCCGTTCTTCAGTGGATTGGTTTCAAATAAGTGGCTCTTGGATACCCCTTGCTAGGATTCTTAAGAATTTATTTTACTTTCACAAACCTCTAATTCCTATAATTAAGTTCCAGTGTGTGGTTTTTGCAAATAGTCTTCTCTCTAGAGAACAGAGGGATATAAGCTTTGGAGATTTGGTTTCACAAAATGTAACTGCCAGTTACTGTTCCAGCTGGCCCCAGAGGATTCGCACTGGTTCAGCTTTCTAACATTCTCTTATTTTGACTTTATCTCCACAGTTTTAACAGTGTGCGGCAAGGAACACACATCTTGTTCCGTGAGTTCAGCTTTGTTCAAGCTACCCCTCATAACAGGGCATCTTTTCTTCGGACCTTCTGGAGGTGTTTCCGAACAGTGGGGAAAAATGGAGGCAAGTATTCCAGCATGTGCTGCTGTCCTGTAACTTGGCATTAATGCTATTAATGCAGTACAAATACTGACACTTCACACTGTGTTCTAATACTGTTAGTAGGGAGACACCATCACAGTTGCCTGTGGAATAGTTAAAAAGTGCTCATAGCATAAAGTAGCGTAGGAGCACTTTGCTGCCGGTGCTATTTCCATTACAGAACAGCATGTCAAACAACAATAGATCAGAGGAAGGACATTTGTGGGCCTGTGCATGGGGATGGATAGAAAAAAAAGCATGTGCTGGGGGTTGGTGGATAGGAGCAGGGTGGCAGAGCTGGAGATGGTTAGAATACAGGATATGGAGCATAAAGGAAGTAGGTACTGAGTGCTTTAGGAGCCCTACGGGAGGTAGAGTATATAGTGGTGTTGGGCTGTAGGGTGGTGAATGCTGCCACCCAAGCTGTGCCTAAGCTCGTCTTGGCACGCTTCCTAGATGATGTTGCAGGATCCTGATGGCTGTGAAACGGGGACCACTGACAACTGTGTGATCTATTCCCCAAAGCTGCACACAAGGAAGGAGTTCCGATGCCGAAATAACTATCCAGCACTGTACTATCTTGTCTAGCTATTCTTATACTACACTCAGTGTATTAGATACCATAGAACTGGCCAGAGTTCAAAATAAACTCATGTAACCACATGCAACTAAATTTATGGTTTAGTTTTTAATTTAGTATTTTAAGCAAATACACTAAATTTTGCTGTACAAGTATGACTTTTGGTGGTTGTTTTTACTATAAACCTCATTTGTTTTGGGTTATTCAGCCTCACTTCTTGTTGCAGGGAAGGCTAGAACCATCTCTTAAGTATAGATAAAACCTCACCTTCTGGCTAAGCTTTGCAACACTTCTGCTTGTGATGAACAGAGTTGTCAAGTCCTTACAGTCTTGCATTTTTTGACATGGGCCATTTAGGTCCTTGGAAGTCAGACAATCATAGTTAAACATCACAAAATCTCTAATTAGTTAGTGAAGCAGTTGCCTATGTTGCCTGTAACATCTTCTCAGTGATAGATAATTTGATAGATTTTGGACAATTTATATTAGTTCAGGGATAATATTGTTAAGATTTCATGTAAATTGTACAGTACTAATCTAACAGTGTGCAGTGAAGACATATCTGATTTGAGGTCAGGTCATAGTCGGGAAAGATGAAGCGTAGACTTCCAGAACATATTTCTGTGGAAGAGTTAGGGATTATAGCTGTGGTGGTTTAGTAAAGCTGCGGTGGTTCAGCCCCTGCTGGCAGCCGAGCCACGTGGCCGCTGTCGCTGCCCCCCCCCCACAGACAGAGAAAAGCTTTAAAATGCCTTTCTGAGTTGAGATTAGGAAAGTTTCATACAGAAACACATAAGAAGCAACCGCAGTAACAACAGCAATAACAACAGTAAGAAAAAAAAAAAAAAGCAATACACAAAAATAAGCAATACTGTGGACAAAGAGAGGGGACTGATTGCACAGGAGCAAGTCGAAAACCACCGAACCAGAACTGGCCCCGGGGCATGATGTCAGCATGGTCTAGAATAGCCCGGCTGCACCAAATTAACCCTGTCCTGGCCGAACCAGGACAATAGCGAAGAAGTCATCCACCAGAACTGCAGCTGTCAGTGGTAAACCTTGTTGACAAATTGAGAAACAGCTATCTGATGGAAAGTACCTACTGCTGTACTGTCAATGCAAGCTCCCACTGGTTTTAGAAACTTAGATGCAGAGTTCTATTTTCAGGTATTCATAAACATATCTAGGATTCTATGCATTGGGGAAAAAAAAGGTTTATTTTAGAATGTGATCTAGTGTCGAGAAACTGGGGTGGACTTCATAAAATTTCCTGCATCACTTAAACGCCAGTGATATATGACACTGATGACGTGGTTAGAGGGCAGCTAGCTTTTGTGTTGAGAAGCACAGAGTAAAGGCAAAATGACCAGAAGTCTTGATTTCCCTCTGCTTATGCTTAAGTTGACCTCTTGGGATCCAGCTGACCTGCTCTTTTGAATTGTGTGTTCCTCAGGACTCTTTAATTAAAACTGTGCTTTCTCAGTTTAAACAGCCCCTGCAGAGTTCTGCTGTGAAGCTTCATAAGGTCAACATATGCCTCTCCCAACCCCCATGACTTTCATGTCTTGTTGTTTCTCTGTTTTTAATTTAAAAGATTTTTCCTTAAATGCTTTCCAGCCAATTAGAGAAAATTTGCACTGAGAAACTTGTTCCATGCCTGATGTATCGAGAAGTGAACAGAAAGCTCAGTCAGTACCATTGGCACTTTTTTTCTAGAGCCCCAGTGTTCTTTGGTGCTTTTCAACAGCTTTTCTCTTTTTCCTTTCTTTCCTCCCTGCTCCCCAATTTAAAATTGCTTCCAGGAAAAATAACTGCTGTTTGATACCTTAGATACAGACCTGGAATGGTTCAACACCAGATACAGGATCTTTTCCTTCTACTCAGGGGTGATTGTTACTTTATTTAGATGCATACAACAGCACTGAAGTGTAAAACTGCTGCAGAAAGTACGTTGGACTCTATTGGTTGAGGATCCTTTTTGCAGACTCTTACATCTCCCTCAGACAAAATGTACTGTGACTGCTCATATTGAAAGAACATCTTATAAACTTATCTTTGTTTCTTTCACATTCACCATGTGTTGTAATGGCTGTTTCTTTGCTTCTGCACATTTCAACTGGGAAATCGGAAGCCTAAGGATCTTTGGAGCTTGTGGAAGGGAGGCTTACCACAACTAAGCACACAATCTCTGTAACAGAATGAGAAGAGCAGCATGTCTCCCTGACTAGTTCTTCTTGAGTTCACCAGGAAGGCTAGATTTCTTACAAAAATAAAATAAATATCCTATCCATATGATTCTTGTAACCTGGATATTGAGAAGAGCTAGAAGGATGACAGTTCTCCCGGTTCTTTTTTTGAAAGATGCTATTTTAATGCATTTTGCTAGCAAGATTACTTTCTTGATGTTCCAAAAGCCCTTCATTCGCTACTGTCATTCTAATGCTTCCACATGTAACGCTTTATATTCAATTCCTCCCTCTTCTTCTTTTCGTGTAAGCTGTTACACTATCTCCGTTTGTAGCTTAGGCAATCTCTGTTTAGTGAGGTGCATAGAACAATACAGCAATGATTGCAGCAAATGGCAGAAACTCCTGCCCTTTCTCTTTTGTTATGAAAACCAAATCAGATCTTTATACCGTGTTATTGTAGGAAAGTTTTTATGTATCATAAAGTAAGGTATCATAGTATGTCCTGAAGATAATTAAGATGGGGATTTTAATACGGTGTTCTCTGGAAGCTTGTTCTGCAGTGAAGTAGCCTTGGCTGAAATTATAGATCTCCAGCCTTTATTTGACTTGCAGTTCCTTTGTCCTACAATTATAGCTGTTGCTATTTATGATTTATCAATGTAGCGCTGTTTGGAACCAGTGATGACTCTGTAATATCAAGACAAAAGATTTCTGAAACTGAGAAGAAGTAAACGGAGGATTACTTTTAAGAGATGGTGAGGTATATCTACAAGCATTGTAAGTTAAAACATCTGCATTACATAGATCTAAAATGCATTGCAGTAATCAGTTGTAGAAGTAGTAGCATGTGGGTCAGTGATGGAGTCTTCGGTGAGCCTCTCTCTGAGTTCAGTTCATACCATTCTGCCAATGCAGTTTGTGAAATTAAAGTTAGTACACTGGGAGTCCATCTTATCTAACCTGGTTTGGTCGTCCCCCCCCCCGCCAGTATTACATTTCTTTTTCAACTATATCTCTGAACATGCTCCAGCTCATCTTTATTTCCAAATTTTTTTTCAACTTCATGTTCTAGATGTATATATCTCTAACTATACTTTTCTTGGAAAACCAATAAGCTTTTCTGTTTGTTTTCTAGCATTTTTTGGCTATTTTGTGTCTTTTGACAGTTCTTCACTGGTTGTGTCATTGGAAAATTAAATTAGTATGTTCTTTACTTTTTGACTCAGTTGAGTGAAACATTTAAATGAGATTTTGTCCGGTGATCATTGTTGTATTCTGCTAAGCAATTATCCAAAATTCAGCTGGTAATTATTATTACCATTTGCTTTGCAGTCTTTTGGAAAGTTTCCCGTCCGTAAGACAGCATTCTTGTTCAAACCAACTAAAAGGGATTTTTTCAATTAAGACTTTTTCAGGTTCCAGTATGGGCCTGAAGAGTTAGTATTCCAAATTGTAGGGAAGTTCTCTGAAATAAAATTAGTGCAGAGTTCTGTGATCCAGCCCGGCATCTTGAATACTCTATGATTCTTATATTAACTGAACTTGGTCTATCTCTTCTCTCAGTTTTGACAAATCTTGAGACGTGATCTGCACGCTATATAGGTGTAGACCAGTAGAAGGCCTAGGAAGCATTAGCTTCATTAACTAGTGTGTTTTACAATGTTTCTGGTGCAGTCTTCAGCAGCAGACACGCTGAAAAGGAGAGAGGGAGGTAAAGAAAGAGATTAAAATCTTGTTTTCTCTTGATTCCTTATTCTGTGACTTTCTGCAAGGAGATTGTAAGAACATAAGAGCCTCTGTGAAGTCCATGTCTGCTTTCAACCCATCGTTGGCTCTTAATCTATCCTGAGATATGAAAGTGTCTGAACTGAGGGAAGAATTATTTTCATCTTTTCTCACTGAACCATAAAACATGCTGTTGATTTAAGTGTGTGTCTGTGCTGTGTAATGAAAGGCTTATGTTGACAACCTAAGCTCAGGGTTGGTATTTCCATATGGTACAATTCAGCACTATCTCAAGATACTAGCTTGGGACCTGGAAGCTGCAGAACTGTTTTTCTTTGCCAGCAGCCTGAGACTAGCTCCTCTAACTCAGCAGGTCAGCTGACGTTCAAGGAGTGTTTTTATGGTGCGTCCATGGAGCTCATTGCTGCGGAATAAACAATATGTTGAGCTATTCTGAGCAGTGTAGATGCTGCAGCCTGAGGAAGAGTACCATGAAGAGAGAATCTGTGCTCTGGTTCAGTGTGAACAGAAGAGTAAGGACACTCCTTTACACACATGCAATTAGTTCTTCAAAGTAGCCTAGGTGCTAAGAGATGTGAAGAAGTGAATGTGAAGAAATAATCTACCTTCTTTAGTATCTATCTTTCTGAAGTACTGTTGTCCAGCTGCACAGAAAAATCTCTGAACCACTTTTGTGTCTTTATCATCCCAGCTGCTTCTTTAGCTTCTGTTGGTTTTATCATTCATAGTTTTCATCACCACATTTACTTCCTAGCTTTCCTAAGTTAACCCAATTGATTTCTATAGTTTGCTCCTGACTCTAGAGTCTGTCTCTCCTATCAGGTCAAACAGGCCTGACCTACACCTAGAAGATTTTTGCCTGTTTGATTGTGACAACTACAATCTCTCACCCCATGTTCTTCTACTCTATCTAATAGCAATACTCAAAAAAACTTTGAATTCGATTATTATGGTAAAATAAACTCGGGAGTGCTATTTATTTCTTTCGAGAAACTGATTTTTCCCCTGTGCTGTTGAAGTGCTGGAGCCTGAGTTGTGAGCCCCAAGTTGGAGTTGACCTGTGAAATGAGTCACAGCCTAGCAGAATGTTGTGTTTTTCTAACTGGCTTCATGTTCCAGAGGCACAACCTGCCTCACCTGTGTCTTTGTGGCTCTGCCCTCCCCCAGGTGGTTGTGGTTGGGGTGGTGGGTGAGGCCAGGATTATATGAAGCAGGAGCTGCTCAGTTGGAGGAGCTTCCTGTTGGGTGTGGCTTCTGTTGGGGCTGGTTGTCTCTTGCTGAGCTCTCATGGTGATGTCCTTCCATGTGAAGGGCTGCTGAGGAGCCATCTCTGTCTGCTGTATCCAGCAGGCGATGCTGGCACCACAGTGGGCAGTGGAGAAGCTGTGCCCACAGGAACCTATGGCAGGACTGTCTGAAAGAAGACTTGTGAGGGGATGTTGCTGAGTTCAGTGTTGGCCTGTGTGATCAGGCAACTGATGGCAGCATAAAATGATGACGGCTGAACCAGCACAACAGGTGTTAAAAGGACTGACATGAGCTGAATTTCTGTTTCTGTAACTATGCTACCAAATTTTTTCAGCAAATATTTTCTTGTTAGGCAACTTAACTGGTGCCTGCTAACTCATAATCTCTTAGAAATTCCCTACTCTGCAATTTGTTTTCAGTTTGACTAAAGGTGTGATGTTGCATTAGTTCAGCTAAACAATACAGTTGTGCTTAGGTGTAGAAGCTCTTGTATCACTTTAAATTTGCCTTTCCTCAATGATTGTCTGCAGGTCTGGTTTAAATCAGTATGATCATGAATAAAGGTGTTGTATATGATTAAAAAGACTCTTCATTTATGCTCTGATATGCACCTTTCAAGGACTCTAGATGAGTATCAGTAGAGGTGATCTGCATGCAGATCTGCATACAGAGGTGATCTGTACTTTGATATTCTACTACTACTTTATGAAATGGGGATAAGTACTGTGGAAAACCTGTGATCTGCGAATGAGCTAGGAAATGTAGTTGGTAATATTTATAAACTTAAGCTGGATCCATTTTGAATTTGTTGCAGGGATGGGACTCTGATACTGTGCCGTCTGATACCTTCCTTCGTTAAGCTGATCTGAGAGTGATTTGCATTCCATGCTCTTACCAAGCAGCTCATCACCTCTGTTAGCACAATGGACCTTTCTGGAGCTTGAAGGGGGAGATACTTGAATATCAGCGACCTTTTCTCAGCTCCTTTTTCTCTTTAGAGCCATATTCCATGGGATTCTTCCAGGCAGATCTCCGAAGACATTGAAGTCTACTGCCCTGAAATCCAGGGCTGTGGTCCTGCTTTTTGCCAGGTAGATAAATTTCTGAAAGCTTAACAAAACGTTTTTTCCAGGTATAAAGACAAAGATCTTAGAAATGCTTCAGATGCAGGAAGAACTTCCATAGAAGTTCACACCTTCCTAGACTTCAATGTCAGTTAGCAAAAAACCACAGATGTGTAGGATAAAAGCTTTTCTAGTTCTAGTGAACACAGAGATACTTGCCAAATCTTGCCTTCTCTGAGGCTTTCCTGCATTAAGGTCTAATCCCAGAAGCAGTGAAATTTTACATCAGCTGATTTAATAAACTAGTATAGATTCCCCGGTAGAACTTGTGTATTATTTGTAGTGGAGTTACCTGATGCTGTTTAACAGAAGCAGCAACAGTATCAAGGGGGACTGGAGTACACGTTGTACATAACAAACCTAAAGGAAACTGAGTTATAGAACAGAAATGAATTTTTGTTGTTGTTGGAAAGTGCAAGTATGTCAGGTTTCAAGGTGTTACTGATGTGCATTTTCATAGAGGAGGAGAGATGTCAGGAAAGGCAATGTTGTCCTGAATGGAATTTCAACCCTTGCTCTTGTTCTTTTAGCACTGTAGGACAAACTTTCATTCTGAACTACATTCACCCATTTGCTTTGATAATCTGTTTCTCACATATTTGTTTCTTTCTCGTCGTGGTATCTGGTTATCTGTTACTACTTTTCTCCCTACTCTTTCTGCTGGAGTTAAGTTACTCTATATTCAAAGTTCTCATCTACCTTCCAGTCAAATTTCCCTTATATAATTCCCAGAATAACTTATACATTATGTGTAAGGAAGTCAAGCTGTCAGTGCTTTTGGTGTGAAGCTGCTTCTGCATCACTATCTTATGTCATAAACAAAACTTTATCTTAATTTCTTTTTTCTCATCCCTATTATCCATGCTGCTAATAAGTATTTCTTCATTTCTGCCAGCAGTGGCAGAGGGATTGCTGTGATGTGTAAAGTTACAATGCAAAGCAGATACTAGTCAACACAATTAGAATACCAAACAGTTAATACTGCAGCTTCCTTCTGAAAGAATTTTAATTTTTGTCTACTCTGGAGGCTTCTCTTATCAAACCCTTGAAATGATTGAGTGTAATTGTCCTTAAGGCTCTGAGAAGTGTTTCATGGCTTTCTTCTGTGATGGACCAAACCTCAAATGTGGTGTCTTAATTTCAGAATGATGATTAATGATGACACGTTTGTACCTGCTGTCTGAGAATCTCCAGGTATTTTGCAGGTACTAAGGAATGAAGCTTCCCAAAAATCTTCACAATACTATTTTCACTTTACAGTTCCAGAAAGTGAGACAAGGAAATGAAGTGACTAGCAAAAATTCATATAGTCAAAGGTAAAATCAAGATGTCTGGCATTTTTACATTATTAAAGTTTATATGCCAATGTTGTTATTTTTCTTACAGATACAGGCTTCTTTTATCATGAGACAAGTAGGAAAACATGTTAGTATAAAGCAATACTTTTACCATGAGACAAGTAGGAAAACATATGTTAGTATAAAGCGTTTTGATAAATTGTTTGTAAGAATCTGTCTTTTTTTTCTTAAGTTTTAAGAGTAGTCATCGCCTTACTCGGAATAGATCGCTCTGCATTGACCTACATGGGATGATATAGGATATATATTTTAGTTGTTCTCAAATTTGATGTTACAACCCCTTTCACTGCTTTTCTAGACAAAGTCTTTAGAGCAAGGTAGAAGTCAGATTAGTTAACATGTCATCAAGTTCCTCATCTCTATTGTACAAACACGTGCTCAGGATCACTTTCACAACAATCCTTCCCTCTTCAGGAGGGGAAGGTAATTTAATATATGTGCATTAGTAATGTATACCCTTTCTGAAAGTACCTTGGCATTCTGGTATTTAGCTGGTAACTGTATCAGCCAATCTCCCTGTATAGAATTTGCTAGCTTCTAAAGTAAAATTGGCAAGAGATTTTTCCCTTCGTAAGGGTCTCAAAATAGAAACTACTTTGTATGCTGGATTATCTTCTATATTCATCTTCCCTTATTGTAAATTCAGAATATTTCCCTTTATATAGAGTTCGCAGTCTTTTTGGTTTTCCATAGCTTCAAAGTACTAACCAGTAGAGTCTTGTTCAAGCTTGTTGTTCTTCAAGGGACCACCTTTATAAAAGAGCACACTGTTCTTTCCCCTTAGGTGCAGTCTATAGGGCAAGTTGCACATAATGTCTAGTGAAAGATCTCCTAAATGCATCTGTTCTGTGAAGGGCCATCTTCTGAGTTTTTATTTAAGCCTAGAACCCGACCTGGTTATGTACTCCTTGCAGTTTATCTGGAAATACAGGCTTAAAAGCCAAGCTTTGGATCTCAAACCCAGCAAAGTGGGATTTTGACATTTGCTGTAAAGAGGCTGCTGCACAGGAAAGTTGAGTATGTGCACTGGTGTAGCTAAAGCCATAGCTAAAGAATACCTGCTGGAGCTTGCCCCTTGTTGCAGCTTGTGCCCATCAGGTCTTTTCCTCTGAGTACACAGGTGTCCTGGGTTAGACCCAGCTGGGAGCTGAGCTCACCACTCCCCTCCCCACCGTGGGATGGAAGAAGAATAGGGAGAAAAAGGCAAAACCTTGCGGGTTGAGATAAGGACAATTTAATGGAACAGCGCAAAAGGAGAAGTAACAAGAGCAATACAGTAATAGTAATGAAATGATACATAAAGCAAGTGATACAGAACAAACCATCTGACTGCTCCAGCCACACAGCCTGCACCAGAGACCCTTGCTAAGGAGACCACCAGAACGTTTGCCTGGTCCAGCTGGGCCCTTATATAGCAGGCATGACATCAGTATGGTATTGAATAACCCATTGGCTGGTTCAGTTGTTTAGTTTGGCTTTGGCCCCTCCCAGATCCTGGTGAAAATTAACCCTATTCTAGTCAAATCCAGGACAAGTTTGGTGCCCCAGTTAGAAGTAGGCTTCTTTGATAGACAACAGAGAGCACCTGATCCCTAGGACAGTTTTGAACAGCTCAGATGGGATCCTGGCCGTGAATCACTGTCTGGTAGTCTTTCTCTCTATTGATTATATTAGGAGTTTAGGTGAAGCAGCCTTTTTGTTGGGGACCTAAGTTGGTGCTTGAAATTAAGCAGCATAAAAATTACCCTTCCACTCTGCATTTCAAACATCTTGTTCTTCAGAGGAATACATTAAACCCTTAGCAAAATTTGTCTTTCTCATAATGCTGTGTTGTTTCATTTAAGGTTGGCACTCACTATTCTTTAATGCTCATGAATATACCTTTTAAGAAGGTTTTTGATTCTGTAATGTTTTTCTTCCCTTATAAATCTTCCACAACATTTTTATCTAAAGTATCCCCTAAGCAAAACAAAGGAAAATGAATACTGTATTAAATCTTATTAGACTAGAAGAGTTAAGAAACAAATCAATTGTCACTGAAATAAAATTTGTCATCTCCTGAAGTATTTCCTTTGAATCCTAGCTCAGACATCTGGCAGAATTAATATTAAAGGGAAAAAAAATCTAGTGAAACGTTATTTATCTGTTTCTCAGAAACTAAACACTGCCAGCTTTAGCAGTTTGTGGGGGATTAACCCTGACTGGATACCAGGTGCCCACCAAGCCACTCTATCTCTCCCCTCCTCAACTGAATGGTGGAGAGAAAATACAATGAAAGGC
>VZZY01025385.1:76925-92317 GCA_013400335.1 Eurystomus gularis | reverse complement strand
CCGCTCCCCTTCTCCACGCGCTCGCGTCACCGACACGTCACCGAGCCCGGAGCACCCTGCCTGGAAACCCGCCTCCCCCGAGGGCTGCCCCGGGCGCGCTCCCGCCGAAGGGATGCTGCCTCCCGGCAGGTGCGGGCGGAAGGCGCGGAGCCGCGCTCGGCCCAGCCTCCTCCCACGCGAGGAGCTACCAAAGCGAAGGCTGTGCTTGTCCGCGGGGTGCTGCGACGGCACCCGAGTCCCACATCCCCGCCCGACCAGGCTGGCCCGCCCGGGTATCACGTTCCGAGGTGGCCCACCCGCAGCCCGGCCAGGCCTCAGGCTCCCTCCGGGATGGGGAAGCTCCTCCGGCCTCGGAATCTCCTGTCCGCCGCTCTCCTGCCATCGCTCCCCGCGAGGCGCAGCATCCCCCGACGGCTGCCAGGGAGGAGGTGGTGGGCAGCGGACACCCACCTTGCCGCGGGCAGCAGCCCGAGCGGGACGGTTTCCCTGTCACCGGAGGCAGCCCAGGTTCCCCCGCAGCCACAGCGGAGTCCCCGCGGGTGCCGGTGCCCCGCTCCCCCGCCTGCGGCCTCCCCTTCCCGGGGCAAAGCCGGGGCGGACACCCCGACGCAGGGCGGGGGACACGGCCACGGCTGCAGCCGCCGACCCCACGCCCCGTGGGTAGCTGTGGCAGCCCGCTGTCCCCGTCTCTACCGCGGACACACCGAACCACGCTCGCACGTTTGGGTTGGGTTTGGTTTGGGTTTTTTTCTTCCCTGCAAACACGCAGCCTCTTTCCCTGAGAGGATGCCTGGGAAGGGAGGATGGGGATGATTTCCTCCAAGGGGGTGCCAGGGGGAGATCTATCCCTCCCAGGGCCGCGTTCAGCAGTGTGAGAATCCGCGGTGATGAATTGCCGGTCGCTGCCGTTAACAGGTGCGAGCATTTGGTGATAAAATCTCCAGCACTAATACCGGGGAGCCGGGCCAAACAGCTGCGCGGCCCCGCTTCCAAATGCCGGTCACAATTACTCAAGCCCTAACGACTCGGTGCACAGGCTCGCCGAGCTCGGGGGACCCCGAGGAGCGGGAAGGAGCGGACGGCGCTTCGTCCGCGCTTCCCCGGTTGAAGCTGCTGTTACAGAGCCGGAGCCTCTGCGCGGACTCGTTCGCATCCTCTTCCCTCGCCGCCAACGCTGTGATCGGGGAGGATTTCTCGACCGGTGGGGAAATAGAGATGAATAGCTGTGCTGAGAGTCGCTCAGGAAGGTCTGTCCCTCGGGCGTGTGTCAGGGCTGGGGGAGCTTTTCCTGAGCTCTTTCACTTTTACCCTCCTCCGATGCTGATAACCTGCGGTTGCAACACATACGCCTACATCTCCCTCTCATATATATGTGTATTCAGCTATATATATTTTTATTAATATACATACATTTTCTTACCTATTTTTTCTCTCTTTTTTTTAAATAAGTGTAATTAGCTAACACGGATAAATGCTTCGGAGGCGCCGCATCTTTCCTACCGACTTTGCTTAAACCCTCCGTTCGCCAGCCCCGCAGAAAGGCGGTGGGAAGAACAACTGGAAGAGGGCGAGGAGGGAAAAGACCGGAGCCGCTTTCCATTTTTATTAAGTAAAATAATAGTTATGCCTCCTCTACATAAACGAAAGTGTCATAAAAAATTCCGAAGCAGCTGCCAGAGATTTCGACCACACACGCAACGAGGCGATTGAATTTCCACTCGGTGCATTTCATGGCAGCGAGGAACCAGCCGGGAGCTTCGCCTNCCGTGCCCGCTCGCTGTGCGGCCGGCTCCCGGTCGCCCTGCCTGGAGGTTGGTCCCACACGCCTGGAAGGGAATCAGATGTGGGGGTCTGGTGCCCGGACACACCTCCCACCCCCCCCGCTTTGCCCCGGCTGCCGGCTCTCCCCATGCCTAGAAGGGCGAACAGCCCGTGGGGGAGCGCCCGGCAACGGGGGGGGGCTCCGGTGGAGCCCTTGGCCACTGTGCTGGCTGGCACCGGGACCCGAAACTGGGCAGCGGGGATCGGGGGAGTGCGAGGATGGTCGACCCGAGGCGGCCGTTGTTGGGATGCGGCCGGTGCCTTGTCCCGCTCCCCAATTCAGCATCGCGCATCCGGAGCTGTCGCAGCTTGAGAAACAGCATGTCCAGACCGGCCACCGTCGACACGATTGCTGCCTGTTTCAAGGCTAAATATTGCACCCGTTAAAGGCGGTAACGACCCAAAAAGAAGCGACAGTGAGTGAGCGCCGGTCCCCGCATCTGCAAGCGGCTCCTGCTCGCCGAGTCGGTGCGGGAAACCTCGTCACGAGTGGGTGCTCGCCTCGGCGTTGCCACGCAAAACGCATCAAAACGAGAAAAAGTACCTAAACTGCACCCGTCACGAAATGATTTAGGAAAGGGAAACCCTGGGCTGAAAGAAACCAGATGGTCGGATCCCAGACACGCACACACACAGATACACACACACGAGGGCTGAGCTTTAACCACGAGCTGCTACGCCGGGGCGAGAAATAATGCGGTCTCCCGAAAGAGAAACCTTATCGATCTCCCCGAAAATCTTGCCCTGTCATCGTCCCACTATTCCCCGGCGTGCAGGGCTGGGAGGGAAGCATTTTTTCTTGGGCAGATTTTTATTTTTTCTGCTCTCTTCTCTAAGTATGTCATCACGGACAGCCTCGCTTCCCACCGCCCGTTTTAACCCGACTGTTCTTCACGTTTCACGTTGAATAGCAGTTATCAAACGTGCGTGAGGCTGAGAGCTGGCGGGGTGGGAAGAGTCTCCAAAAAGACTCAAAAGTAGGGGAGGGGGGAAGCCATCAGCCGACTATTTTTAATTTTCCTCCTTTACATTGACTTTTCACTGTCTGTCCCGCCTATCTTTACGAGGCGTTGGGTACAGCCGCTTTGGGTCGGCGTTTCGATGCTCTGCAGACCGCTTTAGCAGGTGGATTTCCCCCGGCCGAGGTTTCTCCCTCGGGTTTCCCGGTGCCCCCGCCCGGGCGGCTCATGGGAGCAGGTCAGAGCTCCTGCGAGCTCCAAAACGGCAATAACGACCAGGTACAATGCTTTTCCACGGGAAAAAAAAATCGTCCCCTGCCTGTTTGCCGAGATCGTAGGGGTGTAGGGGAGAGCAAGGATCGCTGCTCCTGCCCTTGCACTGGTCGTGTCCCCGCCTAAGCATCTCCAAGAGCATCTTCCTCCGGTGGGGTTTACCGGGGGACAAAGCCCTGATCCTGCACCGCTGTGCCCGGGGAAGGGTAGCCCCGGGCCCTGCAGTGGTTCCAAGCTCTGCTTTGGACAATGAGGGGGGTTTAGCTCCAGTCCAGCCAACGTTGCTCCAAGATCCTTCCAGGCGATCTGTTGGTTTTGCGATACATAATCATTCTTGTTTCCTCGGCCGAGCAGCATCTAAATTCGTTTATTCTGATGAGAACTGCATCTACAAGTCCCCCAAGGCTCCGTGATGGATTTTTCTGTATTACCTCGTTATCAAGCTTGGCTGACCTCTAACTTCTCTGAAAACATGAACAAGACAGACCTGCTGCTGCCCGGGCTGCCCCAGGGGGCTCTTTTTCCACTTATGTGATTTCCTTTGATATTATTTCTCTTCTTTCCATATCCAAGTCTCAGACCTTCAGTGCTCCCTGCAGTTCAACCTTTTTTCCAGCCCCGTACCGCCAGCTCCCAGCTTGCAAAGATCAGTTTTCAACCTGCACACCAAGAGCTCCTAGCGCAGGGCAGTAAGTGGGAATGGTGATGCCAGGTAGTGTGAGATATGTGAAATTCTCAGTTTGGAAACCACTGGAGCTGGGCGCCTATATCCACCCCTGCAGCGCTCAGACGTTGGACAGCTCGGTTTTGTTGACTTGCATTTTCAAATGCAGGTGTCTCAAAATACACAACAAAAAAGTCCTGGATTTCAAAGGAGGCTTTTCCCAGGCACCTCATGTGCAGGGCTGAAGCCTCATGAACCTCTGAGGAACAAGTCTCCCTGTTTTCCCTGCTCTTTGGACGAGTGGGAAACTCCTGGCCCCCCATACACACGCATTTATTTAGCTGCTGTGATCTGACTTTAGGACCCTGGTTTTATACTTGCAGTTAAAAAACTTTATCTTCTGCTCTCTATTCATAACTGATCCAGTCCCACATGGATTTGAAGCCCACCAGGCAAGCTCATATGCAGCTTAACACTCAACTGATTAATTCTGGCTTGGTATAAGCTTTTTTTTTCATACTGTTCTTCAGCAATATGACATGAAAAGAGATGGATACACATGCACTTACTGTGTGTGTGACTCAGAGGAACACAGTGATTTCAAGCCATAAACCACCAGGTGCACTTTTGAGACGCACCAAAGCCAGCTTTGCTGGTTGCCATAAAAAACACATTAGCCAAAGGCCGATGCATGTGGAAGGCAATTATGCTCTGGCACATGGCAACGTGTATAGAACAGCCTGGTAACTCTGCCTACCACACAAGGAAAAATATCCCTGTGAAAACAAGACTGCTAAATCACTTCATTCTCTCTTGAATCCCCTGAAAATAAAAGAGAGGATTTGGGGGGGAAAAGGGGATATATGTGGGAGGCAATCAAGTTTTCCAAAAGCAGGCACACCAGTGCAAGAACCTAAATAAATGGCCAGATTCACAAGGATGTAGAAACTCGTGATGAGGTTTCTGAGTCCATGTTTTCTATGTTAGCATCTGATCATGCCAAATGTGCCCAGGAAATCCCTGCTGCTGAGTTCTCTGCATTCAGCAGCTCCACAGCCCGAGTGCCCACCTCACCCACTGAGTTCACAAAAACCCACTTCTGCCAGAAACACCAGCTGAGGACCCTCAGCTCGCTGGCCAGGAGCAAGAGAGAGAGAGAGAGCCTTCAAAGGAGAGAATTACAGAGAAGGTGGAAAACTATTGGAATATAGCTTGATTGGGACAAAAAGTGGTTGACTCCTTTTATCTTTTTCTGTATGGAATAAGTGGCCGGGCATAGGGGTCTTTGCATCTGGAAGTGTCCATCAGTCTCCACCTGAGGATTAGGTTAGGGTGAATCTGTTGTATCCTTCCAACAAACCAGCCCTGCACGTACATGATGATATCTATAGATGCACCTCGCAAAGAGGTTTGTAGATCTATTTTGCCTCTTGACCTCAAATAAGACTATGCTTCAATCAGCTGGAGGCTGTAGTATTGCTGCCGCACAGGAATATAATGCAGGGCTCCTTTTTTCTGTTCCCATTTTAGGAAGGAGCTGAATAAACAGGGAAAAAGTTTGCAACCTGAAGTATGGGGGGGAAGGTGAAGTATCTCACCCATGGAGAGAAGCAGAGGCCAAACCCCTTAACCCTGTCCCCTTATCTAGCAAAGGACAGTCAAGTGGAAACAAATATCAAGTCAGGCATGACTGTAATAGTCTGTGGCTGAATCTGCACAGAAGGGTGAATCCCAGCTCTGAGGCCCCACCAGCATAGAGCTGCAGATGCCGATTCCTCCACTACATCTCCAGCAGGTCACAGCTTCACCCCACAGCCCAGCTCCAGCAGTTCCACAACCCAGCAGCTCCTTCCTTCAGGTCCAGGACCCAAAGCTAATCCCTGCTTTGCACACTGGGACACACAGCTCCAGCACATCCCAGGCTGACTTTGTGGCAGGGTTGGTATGTCTGTAAAGGGACAGTTCTCCATCTCCATAAAACAGGTGCTCTGCTGTGCACAGTAGGTAAAAGGTACACACAAAAAACCCCTTCTCCAGCATCTCCAGACTGGTGTGAACTTCTCTTGCCCATTCCTTCAAATCAAGAGAAGAAATTTCTGCCCTGAGCAGCACAGAGGCAAAAGAAGGAAAGCCTGTCAACACACAGATTCAAATTAATCCAGCCACTCTGGGGGTGTTGAAGCTTCACATACACACACATCCCCCACTTCTTCCACTTACTGTAGGAGAGCTTCTGTTTATTCTTGCTGCAAAGAGAAAGTTGCACAACATGGATGGAAGAAATGACACTGGGGGCTGCTGAAGGAAAGGCTGATTTTTCACATGTGGCTTTACATTACTTGGAAAGACCTGATTTCTGCAGGATGGATACTCAGCATCACCTGGCTAATGGATCCCACCAACCCTCATTACAAAATGCCTTTTTCCTATTCCCGTTTTCCAGGTTTTTGCGTAGTGTGGGTGTTGAGCGTTAAAATTGTGCTATAGGAGAGCATGAGGCATTGGGATAAGTTATCTGCTCCCTGAAAATACAGCACTGGGATCCTGAGGGGGAAGCAGGCTGGCGGGGCTTCCCTCCCGGCATAGAGATAAGCATGCCATCTAGAGGAAATCCCCTTCATTGCCAGGACTGGCAGCTGAAAATTATCCAATAAAGCACAATTAACCTCTGGCTTCAGAGAAAATCCTCCATCCGTGCCCTGCTGCTCCAGGCTGCTGCACAGGCACGCTGCGGAGTCCTGGCGATGTGCTGAGGCATCGGACTGGCTCCAGGTGGTCCTCAGCGCTTGAGGGCCATCCCAGCCCATGCTGGCATAGGGTGGCCTGTCCCTTCCCCATCACCCTTCCCCCAGGTGATGTCAGCTGCCCAGTTCCCCTGGTGTGGGTGATGGGATGTAACAGAGGAGAAGGCAATGAGCAGATTTCCATAGCACACACTCTACCATGCCTTCCTCTGAGAAAGCCAAGGAGGCTGCACATAGTGCAGGGTAAGAAGGCTGTTCACATCATATAATGCCCTCCAGTGGTTGTTAACAGCAGTCCTGGACCTGTAGTGCCAATGCCTACGCTGTAGGTGAGGGATCAGGTGCACTAATGGAGGCAGTGACAGGGTCACCTCCTCCACCAGCAGCTGTGGAGTACAGCCCTGCAGAGCCCCTGTGGAGCTGATAAGGGTGTGTGGGGTACAGCCCAGCAGTGGGAATGGGGCTCTGCTCTCCCATGGGGCGGATCTGTAAGTCCACTCATTCTCCCTAAGGAAAAATCTCCTTCATGGCTAACTTCCCAGGCTGGACCGCTCTCAAGTGCCACCGCTGTCATGGGTATCCTCATCCAAACTTTCAGGCATGGTTGCAGGTCTGGGACATGCAATGAAGGAGCACTTGGAACAGAAGAAACCATAGGTCTCACACCCTCCTCTGGGCAGAGTGAGTCCACTAAAGCTCATAGCATGTGTATCACAAACCTTGCACTTTTTCTTCTTCTACCACTACCGGTGAATAGCACATCTTCAGTCACTAGCACAAGGCTGTGGTCCCGCTAATAAAAACCAAATCCCTCCAGTCCTAAAGATAATTGAAAAACAGTGATCTAGGTCCAAGCAGAGGGACAAGTGCTACTGTTCCTGTAGGCAGCTGTCTCGTAAAAATGGAAAGCCTTGCAAAAAAACCTTTCCGAAATGGAGAAAGAGCAAGGAATATCTCACATGAGAGAAACCTTATTCTGCAGAAAAAGCAGATGCTTGATGCTTAAGCAAAGAATATTTGGAGAGGAGCTGCTATTGCATTTATTTGCTCATATCCTGCAGGACTTTAAAAAAAATTTCTTCACTTTTTAAAAAGAAGATAATTCTCCCTTTTCCTACCATCTCAGAAGCTCCCCAAGACACTGGTGCTCCCAAGCGAGGCTGAACCCCAGCAACATCTGTAGCAATTTTTTGCTTTCATCAGCGATCCTGTTTCCATTTTGCACCTTCCTCACCTTCTTCTCCTCCACTCTTGAGGGGTCTCATGCCCTACTCCTATGTGTTGGAGATCATACCAGGACATTGCCCACAGTGCCCTCACCACCCACACAGTTGCTGTTCCCCCTGCTCCATGGCAGGGAGGGAAGGCATGGATGTCCCCATGGCTCATTGCAGGCGCTTGCCACTCACGTGGAGTGAAGGGCTTCACAGCATCGTCTTAGGAGCTTGTGCGCTTTATAGGTCTCTTATTTCCTGTCATTACTGAGAAGAGCCTAGCTGTAATAAAAATCTGGGCTCCAATCCTACAAACACTTATGCCTGAGCTTAACTCTAAGCACGTGAGCCGTCAAAGGGGACTATTCATGTGCTTAAAATTTAAGCATGTGCTTAAGCGTCTGTAGGCCTGGAGTCTGTCAGTGTGGGGATTTGTGCCTTAAGCCCATATTCTGGGTCATTATCCTTTTCATGTCTTCTCTGGAATCTCAGAAGATGCTTCAAAGGGGAATTTTCAAGTTCTTCAATAAACTTTGCCTTCCCGAGCAGCCTGGATTCTTGCCTATTCTATGGGGCAATTCTCCCCCATTGCCTCCCCTCCCCCTGTTAGCGATAATCCTGTGCTATTTCATGCTTGGCCAGACAATTAAGCCCTCTTGCTGCTTGGCTCTGTCTTTGTTGTGTATAATTGTTCCAAATAATTAGCCACTATTGCACACTATTCTGAAACTACTTTGTGTTACAATTATACTTAGAGGGTGAGCATCAGCTCGGGGAGAATCCAAGCAGCAGACAGCCCGGAAAGAAAGGGCTTCAAGCCAGGGGAAGATGGATATACACTTAAACCAACACTGTGGAAAAACTAACAAAAAGTATCCAGTGAGGAGTAAATGTTACTTGGAGAGGGTCTGCAGATGGTGGGGTCTGGGCAGGAGAGCTGAGGGTGGGCTGCAGGATCTTGGCCAGGGTGTCACCTGGCTGCCACCTCGTGGGTGCTGGCTACAGTGCAGGAGGCAAAAACACTTCCATCAGTTCCATAGTAGCTTGAAGGGAGCACCTTGGCCAAGTGGCTGGTCTTGCCATCGCCATACAATGTAGGGGGCACACAGCTGTGCTGGGTTGTGTTTGGTGTCTGGCAGCAAAATGTTTCCTAATCCTGTCTTTGGGATGGTGAAACTTGTGATTTCCTGAGGGTAAAGACTCCAGATGATGGGATTGGGTCAGCAGACTCCTGTTTTCCCACCAGCAAAAGCATCTCTGCTGTGGATGACTGCCAAATAGGATGCTCAGAGGAGTTACTGCTCCATGTGAAGCATCTTTCTGAAAGTGAAAATAATGTGGCACAACAGAGTCCCCTTAGCATTACTCAGCCTCTTGACTTTCAGGTGGGGAACATCTGAAAAGGATATGACCAAGGACCTCGGCTGGCCTGACTTGCACCGGTGAATTAATTCCTCTGCAGAAACCCATGGCTTCTGAGCCAAGAGCCAGGATGTCCAGTGACAGTGTGCTTGGACAATTTTGCGCTTTTTGAGATTAGTTTTTTCTAGCCAGACTGAGCTGCTTGAAACCTCCTGAAAATGCATCTACAGGCTGGCTGGACTTGGTTTCCAACACCCAGCTAGCTGAAGGAGTTTTAAAACTAAGTAGAGAAGTGTGTGGTGCAGATGGAAAGGTCTCCAAATATGAGACAGCCGGGTCCATTCTCTGCAGACGTTGTATGCTGCTTCCTTCGACTCAGCTGAGCTGACAAATGGAAAATGAACATTTTCCAGGCACATGTGTAGCTGGCTCAGCTGCACCCTTCCTCCATGCCACGAGCCAGGGCTGCTTTTTGGTGTTGGGGTGGCACACGATTCAAGACATGCATAAAGCCAACTGTTGCAGTGTAACCACTTCAGCAGTCCCAGTACAAAGACCATGAAACGAATGGACCTTGGATGCTCTCCCAAGAGCTTGTAGGTGTTAGGCTGCCAATGCTCAGGCTCTGCTGCTTTGCTGCCTAACTGCTGCCTTGCTTCCCGGGTGCTGTAAGAATTGAGCCAGCCCCCAGCTCTGCCACTCACACACACCATGTAGCACATTTCAAACACAAAGTCAGGCTGCCGATGAGACTGGCTGCTGCAGACAAGTGCTCTTTCATCACTGGCCCCTCAC
This sequence comes from Eurystomus gularis, assembly GCA_013400335.1. Classification (NCBI taxonomy): domain Eukaryota; kingdom Metazoa; phylum Chordata; class Aves; order Coraciiformes; family Coraciidae; genus Eurystomus; species Eurystomus gularis. The sequence continues at coordinate 82,485 of VZZY01025385.1, read as the reverse complement.
CTTCCATCAAGGACCCAGGTTCTCGCTGTGCTTCCACTTGTTTCCCTATTTTCCCTCAAGGGAGAAGAGCTGCAGGGGGACAGCCAGCACCATCCAGCCCCGCACCCAGTCCCCAGCAATGGTCTGCAGCAGATGCTTAGGAAAAGGCCTAAAGGGGGTACAGCCAGAAAATGCTTAGAAGAAGGGTAAAAGAGAGTATAGCCAGAGAAATTCTTCCTCTCTGAAATCTTCCCAGCATCTGTAATGGGTGTTTTAGAGACTTCCCAGCCTGGGAGTTGCACCCAGCCCACTGTGTTTAGTAATAACCCTCCCTGAACGAGCCTCACCCCATTCTCATCCTGGCCATACCCCAAAGCTCCATGATATCCTGCCCTTCCTCACGCAGCCGAGAACAGGCCAGACCTCAAATGCTAGGATGCTGCAGGTACCTGCTGAGCACCATCCCCGGGTCCCAAGGGCCGGGAGAGGCTTCCCAGGGCTTTCCACTGGAGGTCAGTGTTGGCCTGAGCACGGAGGCTGGCACCCTGGGCCACCTCGCCTCTGTACCCACGACCCCGCTGTGGCCATACACGCGTGGGTTGCAGCGGTGGAAGGCAGGGCAGTGGTGCTCTGGCCGTGTTCAAGCACAGCGGCTGCACCACTCACTCCTGCCCAAATAAGAAGGACCCAAATAGAAACGACCCAAATATAACGTAGCAGAGGCAGTGATGGACCCCCCACCCCAGATACCCCAAGATGTAGCTTGGGCATTGCTTGGGCAGTGCTGACTCCCAGACACTAATTTGTTAAAAGTTCGTTATCAGCTTGCAAAGCCGATCTCAGTTGGTTGCACTGTAGCCACCGACAACCTCCCCATCACCAGCTGACTTTACCAACTCGATTGTGACCTCAAAGAGACATGACTGACAGTCTTCAAGTCATGCATTTGCAAAGCATTGAATAGAATAAAAGCTAATTATGGTATGACATGTCCAGCACTGGGACAGTCAGTGGACAGCTGGCAGCATCTAGACAAAACCTAACACTACCAAAGGGACTAAGAAGTTCTTCAGGAAATGTGCTTTGACCAAAATTTCAGCTAATGCTGTGTTTGCAACAGGGTGGAAAACACTATTTATAGTTTGGGAATATTATCTGGAAAGAGCATTTCTTATTGCGTGTTTTAACCTGTGGGGAAGCTGTAGGAAGATCGTACAAGCATGAAACACGCAGAACACTGCTGTATGCAGACAGATCAGCTTGGTTGGTCCTCCCTAGGCAGCTGGTATTTCCCAGAGGTAAACAAGTATTTTTTTCAGAAGTGGCAGCTCATTTTGGTTATTTGTTTCTGAATGTGCAGCCTGAGAGATTTGAATTCAGCCTGATTTGCAAAGGGCTGTTCCCTGGGAAGTCAGACTGTCCTGGCGATCGCCCAGATCACCACCCAAATCTCTTTGGTGCTCGGGATCAACTCAGCCCCCCTCCTCTGCATCTTACAGGCTTGAGACAAGGCACTCCCCACCACAGGATGTCCAGAGGACTCGTTGCCATCATGCTGATGGATGATGTTCATTCCATAATCTGGGGGAGCAAAGAAAGTTTTGCCTCAATAGTTATGACTGTCACTACTTGATATTCCCTAAACTCCCTAAAGAAAGAGAGGAGGATTTCAAAGGAGACTTTGTTTCACAGCTGAAATCTGGGTGATAATTACTCCTATTTCATTCAAATCCCTCTTATTCACTAAACAGGGACATCGAAAAGACACTAAAACAGATGAAGGGCTCAGGTATAAACTTTACAAAGCTTAAAACTACTCTGTCGCAGCAAGGCTCATGCTTTACATGACACTTTAATCCTACTCATTTGCTAGATTCACCCTAACTGTAAACAAAGCTTTGAAATGAAAGCTTAAAAGCCTGGTTGGGATACATTAAGTTAACCAAGAAGACACTCTTAAGGCATTAGTTTAATGACAATCACAATACAACTTGCCAGAGGCTTGTGCGTGTGAGGATTAATATCTACAGGAAAAAGAAGAAAAGGGGTCTGATCCCCATGCTTTCCAGCTTGTTTGGCAGCATAAAGCCTGTGGTGAGGGTGGTTTATTGCTGCTTTCAGGGGCCTCTGGGCTGGGGCTGTCTGGCAGACAGGGAGATACGGGACCCTGGGAAGATGTGCAACCCAACGCTGCAACCAGGTTATGTCCCGACACACCATGATGGGGTCGTTCGGTCTCTCTGAGCCAGGTTTGGGGGATCCAGTCCACTGCAACGACTCTTGCTTCATGCCAGAGGCCCCTTAGCTGAAGAGATCCCTCTTGCACAGGCACAGGAGTGGGATGGGTCTCCTGCAGATCCCCTCAGATCTAGAGCTGGGTGCTGCTCTCAGGAGAGCCCCGTGGCAAGAGGGTGCAGGTGGCTGAGGGACAGGAGCAAGTCACAGCCCAGCCCTTCAGGCACCCTGAGCCTCTCTGAATCCACCTGAGTTAGCACTCAACAATGCCAGGAACTTGGAAATCCCTTTCTGACACCAGTTTCCTGCTCCTGCAGGGCTCCAGGGTGACTGAGGAGAAGCAGGCTCAGCCTGTTCTGAGATGTTTCAGCTCAGCCATCTTTTCCCGGTGCATTTCGCTCAGGCAGAACCACAGCATCTCCTGCCCACCCAACACTGTTCTCCTTTCATGCCAGTACTTGGTTCTCCTCTACCTCAGCAACCCTCACGGTGTAAACCCAGCAGAATCCCAGCCTGGTGCCTGGTGATGTTGGAAGGAAGCCAACAGACCCAGTGCTTTGGGCTCATGTCTGGCTCTGACCCCCTGGATACTCAGGCAAGTCTTCAAAAGTGCTTTTGTTTGCAAAACATTGCAGGATCAGGCCCTGGGAACAAATGTGAGCTATGGTAAGTGTCCTTTCTACTGACTGTCCTTGCAATCAATTATTTCAACAGTATATTATGGACAGGAATTGCACTTTGGAAACTTCCATTACGTAGAAGATCTCTGTCTATAGATATCTTCTGCAAAAAGCCAAAATATTTTAAGGGATACACTTTTTCATAATGTCCTTTCTGAGCAGGGCTATCATGAAGGGAAAAGCACAGAAGCTGCTGCTGGGACCAGTGTGAAAGCTGAAAAGGGAAGCTGGAGAGACCAGAGAGGAGAACCAGAGCCCAGCAGAAGGCGGCAGGCCAGAGAGATAGATGAAGCCACAATTTTAAGGAGGCCAAGAGGAATAAAAGCATTTTCATCCCTCCCCTCTCATACTAACTCCACACTCAGTTTCTACAGAGCACATGAGATGAAAAAATGAAAACCCACAAGCTCCCAAGCTGTGGGCAGAAACTGACTCCTTCGGCACCCGCCTGTACACCCAGCTTTCAGTCATGATCAGCAGCCAGACACTCAGTTTTGCACCAAAGCTCAACTGACATCCTGACATAGTGACTATGAGAAACTGCTCAGCTTCAGAGGACGCCCTTGAAACACAGGAGAGAAACAGAATAAAAAGCGCTAAATCCGGGGATGCGGAATTCTGCCTTCAGACCTGGTGAGACAGTCTGGCTGGCGGTCTTGTAAATAAAGAGCAGCATCCTGGCCAGTGAACAGGGTGGAATTTTGAATTATTTTGTTGCTCATAAGAAACGCCATGATCTCCTAACGTGATATGCTAAATCAGAATTTAACCTGCAAGGGATTCCTCAGAGGGAAGATGTGTTCCCTACTATGCAAATGAAAACCATCAAGTCCAGTAAGAGCTGCGTGGACAAACCTTGCAGGTGTCGGAGAGCTTATTGCAGCTTTCACATGGCTCAGTAGTGGCTAGTTACTAAAATCACAATAAAATAGCTTTAGAAAGTGTCACTAAAAATGTAAGACGTGGCAGTGTCATAACAGCAGCACGAGTCCATCTCCCCACCGGTTACAAGATGATAATTTCCTCTCACCAAGGTCCGGCCAGAGCCAGAGGAACACCAGCACTGGACATGTTGGAAGGAAAAGCTTTATTTTAAAAAAGCCCTTTCTAACAGTAAAAGTTATTTTTAAAAATAGTAAAAAGAAGTAGTCAGGGTGTTTGGTTATTTTTTCCTACAGAGGAAGGAAATGATAAACATCTTAAATAATCATTTAAAATCCAGTGAATTGGTTTAGTGGTTTGGTTTTTCTTTAAACTTTCATTCCAGTTACACAGGAGGTACCCAGGGAAGAGAGGAGAAAGCCCCTTTGGGAGATGGTTTCTGCAGGTTACACCATGCACCCACCTCCTGAATGTGCTCCTCCTTGCTCTGGGGGTGCCCAGGGTCAGGAAGTGCGGAAGAGACACCCCTTGGGTGTGGGGAGCCCTGCCTGGAAGATGCAGCCAGAGAGCACCTTTACCAGGAGGGGATGGGCCAGAAAAAGAGATCATCTTGCCTCCAGTTAAAAATAAGCTGAGAAAGAGAGGTGTTGGGTCCCTCCACAGGTGTGTGTCCGCACACAGACAGAGGCCAGGGCCCCCTGAACCCACCCCTGCCGATCCCCACAGCGAGGAGAAGTCTGCATGTCCAGAGATGCTCACGGGAGCCTGGAGATGTCCAGCCAAGCCTCTCCCAGCCCCATCACATGTACCGCTCCAGGCTGGTGGGGAAATTGGGCTGCCTCATGTAGGCATTGCCGGAGCCAAACTGGCCAAGGGGCGAAGCGGAGAGCCCCAGGAGCTGCTCACCATGCTCGGCGCAGGCCGGTGGCCGCATGGCCGGCAAGGCCAGTCTGTTGGGAGCCCCATAGAGCTGCTGGCTGCTGGGCGAGTAGCTGCCCTGTGCCACGGGCAGGTGAGGGGGCGAGGCAGCGTAGGGGTAAGCCAGGGTGTTGGGGCCAGCTCGGCCCAACAAGCCGGGGCTGACGGGCTGCGCCTGGAAGCAGGGAGGCTCAGAGGTGCCGGCGGAGCAGGAAGGAGCCAGCTCGGCCCCAGGTAAGCCCAGCGATGGGTGGCCCAGCTCGGCAGGCGGAGAGGGCTGCAGGGCCTGCTGCCCGCTGATGAGGCTGTCGATGCTGAACATCCTGGGATGCTGCGCTGGTGGTGCTGTCCCAGATGCGTAGGGGTGGAAGACGGTGCTGGAGAGCTGGGGGCCGTAGCCAGGCGAGCAGAGGGTGTTGGGGTAGGGTGCTGCTGGCGCTGTGGGGCGACCGGCCGGCGGGGGTGTGAAGGCGCTGGAGTTCTGCATGTAGCCGGGGTAGGTGGTGATGTCGGTGCGCTTGAAGCGCTTCCTCCGGCGCAGGAAGCTCCCGTTGTCGAACATGTCCTCTGCAGCCGGGTCCAGCGTCCAGTAGTTGCCCTTGCCGGGGTGGCCGGGCTCCCGGGGGATCTTGACGAAGCAGTCGTTGAGGGTGAGGTTGTGGCGGATGCTGTTCTGCCACTTCTTGGGGTTCTCCCGGTAGAAGGGGAAGCGCTCGGTGATGAACTTGTAGATGCCCCCCAAGGTGAGCTTCCTCTCGGCGGCGTTGGCGATGGCCATGGCGATGAGGGCGATGTAGGAGTAGGGGGGTTTGCCCCGCTGCACCGGCCGCTTCCTCCGGCGGCCCCCGGCGTGGGGCGGCGGCTCC
>VZZY01025385.1:65024-76647 GCA_013400335.1 Eurystomus gularis | reverse complement strand
CCCCCCCGGAGGGACGTGCGGGGCCCGGCCCGCCCCGGCCCCTCTCCCCCGGCGGGAGGAGGAGGAGGCCCCTGGGGAGGGGTCCTGACTCCCACGGCTAAATCCCTCAGCCTCTCCCCAGGATTTTATTTGGCAGCCATGCCCCCCAGCGGTCCCTCCTCCGGGGGTCCCGGGTGCCAGCGCGGCGGCCGGCGCCGCTCCGCTCCGAGGTCGCGCTTGCTTTCTAACCGATGTTTGCTCCCAGAAGAACAACAGAACTAAGCGAATCCCGGCGGCCAGACCAGGACGGGTGTGGTTCCGCAGCCAGCCCCCAGCAGCTGAGCAGGTAGCCTCCCGCCGGGACCCCCCCGCCGCTTGGATTTCGTTGTCTTTTTTTTTCCCTGGGAAAAGAGCTCGGAGGCGGCCCGGGACGCAGCGGCGGCAGCAGCCGGGGGGATTCTCCCCGAAAGCAGGTCCCTCGGCTTAGTTACTCTGCAGCCTGGTGAGACCTCTTGAGTAAGGAAATCCTGGGAAAAGTTTTTTTTCTTGTCCCGTGGGAGAAAGGAAAGCGTTTCACAGATCTCGGGGCTGCCCGCAGGGACCTCCCGCAGGGCGGGCAAGGGATGCGGGACAGGGATAGCATTTTGGAGGTGGATGAGGGAAGCGGGGGTCTTTCTGTCACTGCAGATCACTCTGTCACTTCTCTGTCACGGCTGAAGCTGAATGAAGACGCTGGACTCAGAAAGCCCGGCTAAGTTTCTGAGAAAACCTCTTCAGATCTCATCCTGGACTCCAGAGCTGGCTGGGCAGAACCGCAGTCCCTCATCCACAGCATATGCAGATGCCAGAGCTGGGGGGCTGCTGGCTGTTTTATCGGCACCAAAAGAGCCTTGGGGCTTTCACACCATCTTACACCTCTTACTGCTATGCATCTCCTCCAGCCAAGATGCCTGCCCATGGGAAGCCCAGCCTGGAGCAGGTAAGGGACCAACAGCTTAAGGGTAGGCTGGACAAACTGGGAGGGGTTTTATAGCCAGATCACAGCTTTACATTTAGCTACATGTCTGTGTCCTGAAGTGACAGGTGAAAAGGGCTACATCATTAACACAGTGGTTGATCTCTCCATAAGTCCCACATCAGTTAAAAATCACAGCCTTCAACTTTATGACTTGGTTGAAAGTATTTCCAATAGCAAAGCAGGACAAAAGTCTTTTTGCATGAAGACAAGCAGGTGGTCTCCACGAGGCTGTATCATCCTCCTCCTTTTCTTTTCAAACTAAAATGCCACCCAGCCTTTTGGAAAAGATTCTTCGGTCCTTTCCTTTAAGCATTTCCTAGTGGTTTTAAATTCACCGACCATTCATTAAACTCACCAGTTATTTCCTACCATCGCTCATTCCGCTGCTTGTGTCTCCATGTGATTTTGTTCTTGCTTTGTTTTTCCTACAGATATTTGTGGCTCTTCTTTGCTCTCCAGCACTCAGGCAGGGAATCATGGGTCTAACAGAGCCATGTTGGGTCCAGTCCTGATCTACCACAGACCAGATGCTGCTGGAGTAAAGCATCTCAGTTTTCCTTCTGCCAAATGAGGATAACAACAGGAGTGTAGGTGCTGGCCAGAGAGACCAGGTGAGAAAGGGTGAAATGCAGCCTTAGAGAAAGGTGCCTTTCTCCACAGAAGACACAGACCTTTGGGAAGAAAGCCAATCAATGGCATGGCTGGGACCACTCATTCACCTTGGGGGGGCTAAGGGAAAAAGGATGGGAGATTCATATTTCTTCAGAGCATGCATATAAATTGAGCAAGTATCTGAATATGGCCAGTTAATTTTAGTCAGAGGATCTGACTTTTCCAGTCACTGGAGAGGGCAGGACAGACACCCAAGAAGGAGGTCGCTAAAGATCACTCCAGGATGTACAAAGAAAATTAGCCCCCTAGGGGAGATGAAACTTTCAGCTTTGGAGACATTAGCTGGTGAGATTTTCATGTCAATACAAGGATTTTAATGTATTCTGATGTAGCAAGAATGGCTTTGGGAGCAAAAAGTATTATGGGGTGCGAAGGGGGAACGGCTTTTCTCATTTAATCATATCACACAGCCCTTGTTTATCACTCAATTTCTCCTTTTTATTGGTCTAAACATCAGAAAAGGAGTTGGAAATGAAAACCCAGCAGTATGGCTGGGTCTGGAGCTGCCTGCACCTGAGATCACATCTAGCAAAGGAAGAGATGTCTCATCTGGACAATGGGGTGTGAAGACCCAACTGTGTGAAGCGTTTATAGTCCAAGGCCCTGATCTCCTGTCATTTTACATGCAGTGGGAGAAGCCCTAGCCCCATCTCGGGTTGCAGGCTGGCTGAGACTCCAGCTGGTGAGTAGTTACTTTAAAGCTGATGGGACCATTCAAATTGCTCTCAGTTTCACTGGGTTAGGACCCAGATGTCAAGCTAGTTCTGAGAGACAGATAAAACAGCGGGCTGGAGGCGGGCAGGAGCACACAGGCAGGAAACAAACTGTGTTTTACCACTGAATAAGGAAAGCCAAAACAGACAGACTCCAAGTCCCACATATGTTTTGTCACTCAGGGTGCTCTTCCTGGCCCAGATCCTTCATAAAAAGGTGGAAGACGGTAATAAAGATGGTTACCAAAAAAAAAAAAAGCAATCTGGATCTCTCTTTAAAATGAGGTGATGAGAAGGGAATAAATCACACTTACTAAGTACGTGTACATTTTGCCAGCACCCGCTGCCTTCTGCTTCCGTTCATCCTGAGTACACAGAGTGATTTCAACTGCTCTTTTACCTCCGGCCCCTGAGCAGTTTTGCACTAGAGCTGCAGCCTCCTTTAGAGATGTCGCACACATAAATCACTTTACAGCATGGGTGGGTCTGCTTGACTGCAGAGGAACAGGGCTGCGCACCCTCAGAGAGCTGCTGTTTCAAGCACCCCATGTGCCCAGGCAAGCATTGCTTCAGTGGTACCCAGGCCATATTTCCAAACTGCTTTTTGCAGTGACATAGGTTAGAAAAACATGCATTTGCCTGCCCCAAAACAAAGCAGTCCTCTGCTAAACCGCATAAAGTGTGGGGGTAACTGGGTGGGATGTTCACATTCCTTAATGTGGCCATGCCAGGGGTTTTGCCCTATCTTGGGTGAAACAGTAGTCTAGATACCTGCTCTCAAGTTGTGTTTGGAGCATCCCTGTTTGCAGAGCCCTCCCCTTAGTCACGACGCAGAGTCATCCATCTCAGCCAGCCCTGGGATGTGCAAGGAAGAAGAGGAAGTGGGAGCCCAGGGAGCAAGGGCCTCTCTGGTTCCTCTCCCAAGGACTGCTGCAGTGAGAAGGTCAAAGCATCCTCCAGCCTCAGAGTCAGCGGTGGCCTCTGGAGGATACTTCAATGATATGTGACCTGCTGATGGTGCTCTTAGCATGGCCCTGTCACTTACTAACAACCGAACATTTGGGGACTTCCTTGACTGAAAGCTGCAGGAGTACTACTGCCTCAAAATAACAGCAGTCAGGCCCATTCCCACCCACAGCACATGCCTATCTGAATCCACCCCTTCTCCAGACTCCCAGGTAGAGACTCTCAGAAGAAGCTTGAGAGACCCTGCCAACACAGCTACTCTGTGTGATGGGAAGGCTTTGCCATCGGAAGGTGAATTGGGTCACTCGGTACATTAGGATGAGATGACTACAGCTAGGGGGGTGGGGGAAAAATCCTTTCCTCCTGGGAGATTTTCCTCATGAGATGCCACTTCTTAGAGGAGGAACATGTGATGGAGAACAGCAATAGGAGCAAAACAGAAGACCCAGAGAGTCTACTTTATGGGTTGTAACCACAACTAGGACATATGCAGGAGTTGGAAGATCACACTGCTCAGCTACAGGATCAGCAGCCAAGCAAAAACCATCCCAGAACACCAGGCAATGACAGCCTGGGGCCAAAGGAGCCACAGTTAAACACCCTTCCTGAATTATTCCATGTCTTCAAGATACAGGAAGCGGATAACCAGAGCAAATAAATTCTTCCTGAGAACTCTTTGACTCACTAATGTATTTGTAGGTAATTGTGCAGTGAGGTCCAGGCAAAATATTTTCTTCACAAAAATTATAGGTAAAGCACTTACCAATCTGAGGAGCATTAGGGGAAAAATCCTAAAGAAAGAAACTTGTAAACTATTCTTTGCCTCTGTAGGGAAGCTGGATTCCTTTCTACTACAACCAGTCCAGATTTTCTCCCTCAAATTAATATTGATATAAAAATTGTGAAGTTTTCTTTTAATCCTATGGAAAAAAAAAGGGGCTAGGAGAAAAATCTTTGGGTTTTGTTGTCACCAAAAATAATATTCTTAACAGAAATATCTGTTAAAATTGAAAGAAAATTTAAAAAATTGAGGCATTTGAGCTATTGAAAACCATGATTCAGGTTTTTGGAGAATTTGTTTTGGAATTTCAGCTTCTATAAACTTTGGCACTTTTTTTGTTCAAGAAAAACCTCAATATTTGGGGTGAATAAATATTTAGTTCTCCTTTTTCCTGGAACAAAACCCCCTCAAAATTCCTGCCCCAGATCTGTATCTCATGGCCAAAACCCAAGCCTAAGAAAAGACCAAGCACAAAGGCCAGACTGAGCTGGTGGCTCAGCTGTCCTGCCTGGTGGCTTCAATACCCTGAGAAGAGCAAAGCCTGGGTCATGCATGGGGTTAGTAGGGGACATTTAAATATTTGTTTTTATAAAACAATGTTAAATACTCTAAAAACCCAAAGGGGCTGTTACAATCATTGGACCTGTGCTGTGGTTGTATTACAAAAAAACACTCTTGGTGAACTTGCTCGACCAACAACTTGCTCCAAGCAGGGCACAGCCTTGACTCTTCCCTAGCAGACTTGACTGTCTTCTGACCACCCTTCTAGCCTTGAAGGATTCAGGCTATGCAGCACTCAGAGTAGTGGAAGAAACCATCACACAAAATTGTGTGATGACTGAGGACAATTCCTGCAAGCACAGATCTTCACAAGAAACCTTGGTCTCTTGCTTTCCAGCTACCTCCAATCCTGCTTAAAAAATTGTCCCTTCCCGACAAAATGCAGATGCACACTGACTAGGTTTTGTTCAGAGGATGCGTGGTAGGTGGTTAAAGCTCAGTGCCCTGCAGCGACGTTCTACAAGGTTCATTCACAGCCTTTTCCCAGAAACATTGATGCTTTCACCATATAAATAGGTGGCTAGGTCCATGGGAAAACCTGGTCCATTGGGCCTGACAAAAGCCTCTGCACATCCATCTGAGGATCACAGGAACAGGCAGGAAAGCAGCCTGGGCACGAGCATTGCAGCAGGAGCGTTCTGTGCCCTCCCACACCATTTCCCTCTCCCTGACCGCACACATTAGCCTGAGCCCTTCCCATGCCTCTGCCCCAGTGCTTGCCACCTGCCATGCGAGAAGTGTTTCTGCTGCACAGACCCTGTCCACACCACAGCTCCAGCTAGGCCCCCAAGCCTGCCGAGGCTTGTGTTTTCAAATGAAATCAAGGTACTGATGCCCAAGTGTCCCAGATGCCTCACACCAGGGCTCCCAGGCAAGGCCTTCCCTTGCAAAATTTTCCTTTTTCCTTGTTCATTTGCTGTTCTCTTACAACACCAGACCAATTAGCTGCAAGCCCAGGCAGATGATTGAAATCCCGCCTTGCTCGCTCACAACCCTCTCTCTTTTTCCTCTGCTAAATGCTCCTGCCAGCAGTGATTTCTTTCACTCCAACCGTAATAGCCTTTTCCCTCCCCCTAGGCCCAGAGCACACCTCTGTCATGGAAAATTTCCCTCTGTCTTGTACCTTCAGCCCAATCTGCCTGCAGCTGGTCTGTCAGGTTGTTTTTTATTCACTGCTTAAAATGCTTTTGAAACAAAGTCTCTTTAATCCTCCCAGCCTAGCCAGGCACCTCTGACAATCCCCTCCTGGTAGCGCAGGGGGAGCATAAACCTCAGCAGGGGGGACGGGGCACACCTTGAGCTGGCTGGTGGGACAAGGTGGGACATATGGGCTCCTGAGGTGGTGTGGATGGAGCAGGGCTGGGAGCAGGGAGAGCATCCCAGCCAGGGCACAGAGGTGAAGCCACAAGATGGTAACGGTGATCTAGGAGCAAGAAGAACAGAGACACTCCCACCCAGACTACATGCTCACTTGCTAGCCTGGTCTTCAAGGCCCACAGCACCTGGCAGCCAAGGACAACACCTCTGCTGTGCATCCTAAAGCCTGGGAAGAGAAGAGGAAAGTTCAGGAGCAAGACATCTACCTTCACATTTCCCAGGCATAGAGGGAGTGGCATGGCCACTGCCCAGCCCTTCTGCCCCAAATGGGGACATCTCATCACATATCTGTGTTGAAGAAGCTGGCTGTGTGGAGGGGGACGACTTGGATAAGGTTGTGAAGACCTCATCTGCCTTTGAGACAACTCCACAAATGACCAATAAACTAAAATTTCATGCAATGACTTCAAAGTGTATGTGGTGCAGGAAAAGGACCTTCAGCCATGGCAGGCCAGTGTTCACCAGATGACTTCCTCGTGAGAAGGCGAGAGACATGATTCAGAGTCAAATTAGACTGGACTGGAAGTATGAATCACAGTCTGTCTCACATTCCTCCTAGCCATCCCTGCCTGATGTTACTTGGGGCTGGGAGAATCAACCCAGTCATTTCTTTACTTTGGAGGTCCGCAGAGATACAGTTCACCTATTTCCATCTGATACTTCTGAAGTGCTGTGGACACCGGGGTCCTCCAACTGAGATGGGAATCTCCATATCACATAAGTGTTTGATGCAGGTAGGCAGCTGGCACCAGAATCCAGGTCCCGAGTAGTTTCTGTCAGATCTGAGTGCTTGGGGAGAGTGTTTGTGGTTCATGCATCACCGCCTGCTCTGGAGTAGCTGTTCTGGAGGACCACACCGCATCACTTCTGTTTCTGCAGTGGTACTCCAGTTGCATGCTGGCTAGTCAAGATGTGGGTTTTGGTGAACTGCTTCCCTTTGGATAAGACAGTTGATGCCAGTCATCAGCATATTTGGACCAGCTCTATGACCTAGGGAAGCTGGTTCCCCCAAATGCAGCACTTGTACGTCCCCAGCCACTCCAAGCAGTGTGAGCTATAGGGACCGTGGCCTTTTTGCTGGGGCTCCTAGACCCTATCATACCTGTTCCTGTTGGCTTTTCATCTCACTTTACCTGTTCACTGTCCTTACCCCAGGCACTATAGCACAGGTCATTGATTTGCCTATCTCGTGGTAGGAAAGACCACTAGTCCATACAGGAGTGGACTTGAGAGAGATCCAAAGCACCCCCACTCCTGGTCCTGCCTCTTTTCTGTTCATGTTGCCAGCTCGAAGCCACATTGTAGCTTGGACCAAAAGAGTCAATATGATGCTTGAAAGGAACTGCAGCTTTTTGTAACATAGCAGGCTGAAGAGATTTCAGGGTTCATCTAGAAGATGGATTTGGACTTGGAGCCTGGCTTGGATCCTGGTTACCCAACAGGATAGGTGCAAAACAGGACATAGATCTCCCTTACCAGCTAAGCACGGAAGAGCGCTCAGCCTGCACTACACCTCAGCCTCAAGGAAGGCCCATGAGCATGGATCAGAGACTATATGATATCAACCTCAAAACACCCTTCCTTAAAAATATCCAATACAGTAGGTCCTTAGGGAAAGGTCAGAAATTATTTTGCCTATTTCTAAATGGCAATAGTAAGTAGAGCATAAATGACTGACTCATCTGGAGTAAAGCAGCAAGACAGTGTCATAATCAGGACCACAGTCCAAATACTCTCTAATGAAACCAAGAATCTTACTCATGTTGACTTTGCAGACACATCTAATTAGCATCTCTGGAAGCTTTTCCCACATACATCATGTTTTTTTGGGTTCCACGAAATATATTGCATGCATTTAGGTTTTGTTTGCATGAAATGCTTTTTTACCATGCCTGTAAGATGTGGCTGATGGCTTAACCATACAGGTTAAGCTTCCTCTGAACCTTCAGGATTTGAATAGGAATGGGTGAATAACGAACCCTGTGATGGAGTTTCTTGAATGAAAAACCTGCAGTAAAAAAGGTGCAAGATCCTCCTTTTTCCACTGCAGCCAGAACTTCAGTACTTATCTCACCTTTTCCTCCATCTACTCCATCTGATGAGCTTGAGAGAAAATGGGTCAATGGTGAGGAGGCTGTCTGTGAAGTATGGCAGGCCTGCTGAGACCCAAGATACTGAGATGCAAGGGGAAGGGAGAGATTTCTCTCCCAGGGATGACCAAGAGGATGCTTGGTTCTTGCAGAAGAAATGTTGAATGAAATACTTCAGCAGAGCTTTGTGACTGGGAGGGAGATGGTATCTCTCAGTGCCATGAGAAGAAAATATCTTCAAAATGGCACGAAAACATCAAATAGAATACAACAGTTGAAGGTCTCCAGGAGGTAACAGGGGAAGGCCTGATACAGATTTCTTCAGGCCCAGGAGAAGTCAGGAGACAAAACTGAGCACTAACTGCTCCCTTCTTCTTTCTCAATCTGTTTGCTGTGCTACATACTCTTCTTCAGAAAATGCTCTGATGATTGAATATTATCCATTTTCTTTTCACCAAACGTGGAATTCACGAAGTGCACAAATTTTTCTGCCTTGTGTCTCTCTCAGTAGGCATGGCATATCTTCAAACATTGAAAAGACAAAAATGGGCACCTTGTCCACCACCAAACAGAGAGGGAAACTGAGGCAGAGGGAGACACACAAGAAATTTGGAGTAAGCGCAGGAATGGGTCAAAAAAGAAAAAAGCCAGGATCTGGTCATAATTTTTACAGCTTGAAGAGTCTGTGAAAAGTTTGTAAGAGCAATTTAGGAGCCCAGCTCCCACCCAAACCAATGAGAACTGGGCACTTGCATCCTACCATAAAGTTTTTAAAGAAAAAAAAAATTCAACAGCAACAAAAAGCAGTTCTAAGACACACAAACATGTTCAGGCAGAGTAGAGACCAAAAGAGCCGTCTCCAGTCCCAGATGAACAGCACATTGAAATATTTGAGATACACACTTAACTGCAGGGCTGAAGGGGTTAAGAGGAGCCCCATCAAGCAGCCAGTAGCAAGCCAGCATTTAGCAGCTTCCACCACAGAATTAGCTGGTTGCAAACAGATCCTAGTGGCTTTGCCTTGTAGACTCACAAAATCCAGAGGCTGGCAGCTGCCATGGGCTCATTCTTCCAGTTCTTAGTCTCCCCCTAAGGAAACAGAGGCCAGATGCAGCCTCCAGCAGTCAACAAAACCCCAGAGGATAAAAGATGAGCAGAGGATGGAAGTCCTCCTCAACAGTCAGGTATCTGTGCTGTAAGCGTCCTGTGGGACCGAGGTTGGCCTTCTTCCCAGAGCTGCCAACTCTGTGTTTTCATCACAGGTTTCTCAGAGTGGGAAGGATTTATTCCCATTTAACTGTTGTTTTTTCCCTTACACCACAGCTGAGGAGTCCCAATCGCAAAGGACAACATGAAAACCGTGATCCTTCATGCACACCCCCAGAGGGCAAAGAAAGACCCAGTGTTGCTGACAGTGGTGAAAGCAGGCAGACAGGAAAAGATGCTCTTTTTCTTTTTAAGCCAGTCTCAACAATTTGGCTGGTCTAAGCACCAAGCCCATGGTGCTTTGGGTTCCCATCATCAGCTTCTAGAACCACATCCCAGTGTTGAGCAGGCACCACAGAGGGGATGACAGCACCAGCTGGGCAACAGTCCTTGGCCTCTGGAGATGGGAAGTCACTTCTCCACCAAAGCCAAGACTGATGGAGAACCTCCCCAGGGAGCAAATCGCAGCACGCGCCCTCCATCAGCACGAGCCATTGCCAACTGCTCTCATGGGGCCACCAGCCAAGAGCTGGGCTTGGGATAACTGTACCAAAATTAATCAACCTAATTATTGTTTATGTTCCCGGGTGGGTGGAGAGGGACTTCAGCAAGCAGAATAAGCATGCCATGATAGCAGGCGGTACCTCCACACGGCCGGCGCCAGGACTTGCAAGGAGACTCTGCCTCTTTCTTCACCATTTCCTCTACATACACTCAAATTACAAACTTGGCAACCCCATGCTCAGCAAGTGTCTCATTCTACAGAGACTCGATGCCCCAGAGAGGCTCATGAGCCTCATTCAGCTTTTGAAACCCCTCCCCATTCCTACCCATTCTGGAAAAACAGCGGCAACAGTGGTCCCAGGCTACGTCTGCCATAGATGTTCTATGCAGGATCCAGATCAGAGCCCTGCACACCACATATGCCATGGGGGCAGGAGCAGAGCAGCCCCTGCAGCCTGGTGTCCTTGGCCACATTCAGAGCATCACTGCACAAATGTCCTTGTAAAGGAGGGGCTGACAGCAATTTCCCCCTCTCACGGCTGCCTTTGCTGGGTGTCCCCATAGCAGATGCTGAGATCATCACAGCCAGGGTGATTCCCAGGAGCTTGATGACAGCAGACTGTGTCCCACCTCTCACTTGACCCACATCAAATGTCCTCCACAGTGCAACCAAAATCCCAAACAGAAAGAAAAGACATGCTAGAAAAGCCCTAGACAAACAGTTTACCAGTACGCAGCAAAGGTGGATGGAAGAGGCTAGCTTTATCTTTCTGGTTGCAGTGGTGGAAATTGCAGGTGGATCTAACAGCTCTCAGCAGCTCTTTGATCTGTTGACTTGGATGGAGGCAGAATCAGACTAGTGCTGAGTACATCTAACACCCTCCTTCCCAGGGTAAGACCCAACCAGGACATAAAGCCATCATTCCCCTTGTGTGTTTGAGGACCTCCACCACAGGTCATTTAGGGAGCAGGACAGAAAAGATTATTGGGATGTAGGAAACCAATGGAGTGTAATTTCTCAGGTAGGACATCTTTGCTCAACCACATGAAGGAAACACATCAGCCTTGATAATGGGTTGATAGTTGCTAAACACTGCCCAGCAGAGTTACTTGGAGATGAAGCTCAGAAACACAAGAGGAAAGGTTGGATTTATGAGCGACACTGGTGGTGTGGACTGATGTGCCTGTTCTCACCATCCTACTGCACTCTCCCTATGTTGAAAACAGAGATAATGTTCATCACCTGCCTCAGAAGTGTGTTGCAAGGGTTAACTCATTAACATGTCCATCCAAAATGGCATAGAGAGCATGAAGAGCATCCGTGCCTGATGTCAGCACCACTTACTGAATCACACCCAAGCTCCTGGACCAGGACTCTGGGAAGCAACAGAAAAAACATGGCAAGGTACCACTGCCAGCCTACATCAACAATGGCAGACTAGAGAGCAGCAGTCATATCACCACTGGCCCAAGCTTCACATGTCACTGATTGACTCAAGTTTTAATTATGCCTCAATATCTCCATGTCTCCCAAAACACAAAGCTTTCAGCCAGGCAGTTCCTGCCAGCTGAAATTTCATAAAGAGCAGCTAGTGACTAAGACAGCCCAACCTTCAAGTCAGATGCTAACAGCTTTGGACAAGTGTGGGATTTTTAAACCCCTATCTGCAGGAAAATCTGATGTTTAGTGCCCTGACTGTGAGCAGGTCACTCTTAAACCCCTGAACATCCCAGGCAAAAAAAAAAAAAAAAAAAA
>VZZY01025385.1:28251-64577 GCA_013400335.1 Eurystomus gularis | reverse complement strand
TAATAAAATTAAAAAAAAAAAAAAAAAAGGCCAGGGGAAGGGGGTGTTTAGCAAACGGAGGGAATGTCCATGAAATTTCACAGATGATCTTTCCTTAGTGGGAAAGCAATTTGTTTCTGCCGCAGCCATGGCCAGCCGTTTTCTCATCAATATCAGCATTCCCCTGAATATTGCAGTTGGTGGGAGAAGAGATAACACTTAAGACAAAGCTTTGCATGTCACTTTAATGGCCTGATTCTAGCTGGTGCTGAGCCCCCAAGAAGTCAATGGGATGTCAGTGAGCACCCCATAGACAGCTCCACAGCCACATCACTACCTCAGCTCTTGTCTGCTTGGCAGCAGGTGCAGGCAAAGCCCCATCCTTCTCACTCTTGCACAACTGTAAATCTAGAGTCCTGAGGTCAGCCAAGTACCTGGAGAAGGAAGGGTGACTTCTACACTCACAGAAGGATGCAAGCACCTCAGTGGTTTAGGATCTCTGGGTGAAAAGCATGATGAGAGCCAATAAGGTTGGGGCACGACATCTCCTGTGCTGAAGGTCAATAAGCTCCAGGATGGAGATGAAACTCTCCAGTCCCTTCAGTCAGGCTTAGACCTCCACAGAGCACAGAGCAGGCTGGTGGGGCTAGGAGCAAAATGGCTCCTTCAGCCTTTTTTCACACCCCACAGACAGGCAGAGAGACCAGAGACATGTTTTCAGATAAGTAAAACCCCCACAAAAAATCAACATAAAGGGCCTCCTTACCATTAGACGCTCAGTGACTTGACCAAGGTTACACAGGACATTGATGACCAAATTCACCCCCAAGTGCTTTCCAACACCCACAGCAGTCTCCTCCGTTGCCCAGCTTTCTGGAGGCTGAGCTAAAAATGTCTGCCAAAAAAACAACAAAAAAATTTAATAACCCAAAAGAGGGCAAGGAACTGGCTCCTTTGAAATCAATCATCTGAAAGGAATATTTTCCACTTAAATATGATCCTTTATTTGGAAGAACATGAGCAGTTTTCAATGTGAAAATTACTTTCAGAGATAGCACATGGGGAACGAGCACACTTAATGCAATTGTGCCCATAATAGAAAACAAGATACGGTTATGAATTGCTGTCAAATGATTAAGAAACAATAAATAGACTGCTGATTAACTAGAGTCTCTTCTCTTTTAAAGAAATGTCTCAGAAACCTGCCCGCAGACTGACGGATGAGCGTGTTGGCTGTAAACAGGACATTCAACCGTTTTGTCGCTGGGAAATCCTTAAGTTCATCTTTAAGTTTCAAACAACTGGCAAAAACCATGAGTAGTTGTTTCTCAACCTGGCACATTGCTTGTGAATGTAGCTATTCAAAAATTTGTGTTTTACAAGGTGTTTGTTACAAAACCTCCCAGAGGACCCGGCGCAGTCTCATGGTGGCTCCAGTTGCTCGCTGGGCTCCAGTAAAACCTGAGCGAGCCCCCAGCTAAGCAGGCTATTCTGGCTGTTTTCCCCACGTGGGTGACTCCTCTCCCTCATCAACCAAGATGCAAAAGCAAAGTGTGAAACTTGCAGGGCTTCCAAGAGGCTGTTTGACTTGCTGCCCGAAAGCAATTTTTGGGCTAAACTGTGTTTGCACATGTAACTGCCACATTTCCCTGCCCCAGGACGGATAACAAGCAGGCTGCTGCCTGCCACCTACATCTGACCTGCACAGCAACACAGCTCGACACTTCATTAAAATATTAGACTAATGCAGTGGTTTCCTTCCTTAGGTGATGCTTTATTTCCCAGTTGCTGCATTATTTAAAAAAAAAAAAAAATTAAACAATTCAGCAATGCTGTTAAACACAGATCCTCTGAGATTACTTAGGCACATAACTCCCATTCATGTCCAAATGATCTCAACCATCTTTGGGATCCGAGCCTGAGAGAGCTCATCATGTCTTGCAGACACAAGTCTCCATGCACTCTCTCTGCATGCTCAGCAGCTCCAGCCTGCAGGGCTTTGGGGCTCTGAATTCAACCTTATGGGATAAACATTGGTTATGAGCATGCGAAGATGAAGAGCAATCTTCCTCCTCTCCTGTAGCCACCACCAGCAGCCACCAGTACCAGACACACTTGGCTCCCTTCTCCACTAACCAGGAGCCAGCCTAGGGACAGACCTCTTTTGAAGGGGAGCAGGAGCAACCCTCAGCCTCTTCTGGGCTGTTATCCAGGGACTCTCCCATGCTTTGTACCAGGTCCCATGGCTTCTGCACCATTCACAAGTGTGAGGACGCAGGCAGCTGCTCTGCAAACAAGTCTGCAAACAAGGGTTGAGCTTTAAACCCAACCCAGAGCTGCTCCAAGGATGCTCAGTGCTTTGCAGGGTAGGAGGCTTCACACATCTCTTTCTAGCCCGTTGCTCTCCAGGGCTGACTCTCGCACTTTCAAGAGCTGCCGGGCCCTGGGAAAGGGTCAGAATTTAGCCCTGAAGATTGATGGGGAATTTTTCCATCAATTCCTACAGAAGCAGCTTTGGTACCTGTTGTGTCCTGTCAGCAGCACTCGGGTTAGAGCATCCAGCCTTAAATCGACAACGTTCCTCTCAAAACCTGATAAGTAATTGGGGGATCTGCTAATAGGGCTTGTCAAAATCAATTGGGGTTAAACACCTTTAGCTACAATAACAGTCATCTGACCCCAGGCTCCAGAAACCGCCAGGCTCAGAGGAACCCCGGGGGGGTTATTCCTGGCTTCCCATTGCTTTGAGACAGATAAAAGAGCAGACGATGCAGAGCTGGGTAATCCGTTCAGCCCATCCCAGCCGTGCACTGAAGTGACAGCTCCCAGAGTTTCTGCAGAGCTGGCTCCTCCTGGGAATTGTGTGCAGAGGGGCCAATTTGTTCAACAAAATCTGGGCAACCAGAGTTTTCTTAAATTCAATTGCCTGAAGGAGAAGGCAAATAGCATTTAAGCGGAGGAAAGTGCATTAAAACCACATCTTTGATACAATGGCCGATACACCCCAAGCTGCCAACGCCTGAAATGATAATATTTTTTTTCTTAAATAAATAGCTCAGCAGCAGGATCCCAGCCTCCCCCAGCACAGGGAGGCTTTGCACTGCAGCAGCTACATTTCCAGTCCTCCAGGCCAAACTGCTTCAACACTTCCCCTCTTTGCTGGGCTCATTCCTGAAGGTGAACCAGCTCAGGAGGGACTGATAGTGGTGCCCATGCTGTGCTGAGGATCCACACATGCAGAGGGCACTTTCAGCTTATGTTTCCTACCAGCTCCCAGCAGGGATATGTAGGAACATTTGTTAGCTTGGGCATCCTTCCCAGGTGGGTACGAAGGGCTTTCCTTGCCCTTGGGAATATACTGCCTTTAGAGATGTGCCAGCCTCAACACAGAGAAGGGAAAAGCAGGGTGGGTCAAGCAGAGAAACAAATATTCAGGATTTGGGGCATTTGCACAACCCAGTGAGCCTCTTGCTATTTCTTGCACCATCTCCTCCTTCTCCCTGGGAGCTTTTTATCTGTGCCTCCCTCTCTTCATCATCTGGGCAGCATCTGTGACCACAGGGGCACTGGGGACCTTAGGTGAGGGTTTTTTGGGTATCCCAGGGGAGGCTCCTTGGGGACCTGAGACCCCAAACTAGACAGAAGCAATGCAGAGGAAAGGAATACAGCTCTCATGCCTCATCCCAGGAAGGACACTTGGTGGCTGGCTGCTGGTTGTCCCTTTGCAGAGCAGCAGCTAACTTCACCCCTAAGCACAGCGTGTGATATTTAAAGGAAGTCAAGCTTATAATGAGGGATTTCAAATTGTTCCATTTGGTCTCAAAATTTCTGTGAAAGTATAAAGACAGCCAAAGAAAATAATCCCTTGCATGAACTGCAGAGAAAGCTGCTCTCCTCCCTGGAGATTTTAGCTGCTCCTGCTTCTGTGAGGATCCTAACAAGGTTGTCCCTCCCACACCAGCCAGGCATTTTAACTCCTCACCTAGGCTGGGGCCCAAAAATTCAGTGCCAAGGTGAAAGTGAGCCATGCAGAGTGAACAGTTACCCCAACATTTTCCAACAGGCACGTGTGAGGGGAGAGGGAGGACAATGGCAAAACTTGAGCAGAAAAGAAGTTGAAGGGAGTGACACCCAGTAATATCAGCAGGGAAACTTCAACACCAGGGAAGGGCTTCCATCAGGGAGGGAAGCATGGACTTCTGCACTGTCACCAAGAATGAGCTCTAGATTTTCCCCAAGCTGCCTTCTGCTCTTTCCCATGAGCCCAGCCCTGTCCAACAGAGACCAGATGCTTATATGTGGGATTCTAGCACGCGAAACCTTCATTCATGTGAAAAGCTATTATGGTCCCCGTGGACAAAAAAAAAACCTTTTCAGAGGAATCTGAAAAAGGAAGTATTGATAGTGATTCAACACAAAAAGCATCTGAAGAAAACCTTAGGAAGATCAGCAGGAAAGGTATCTGCCTGACCCCAGGGAACAGCAATACTTGGTCCTCCCCAGGGATGGGATGCAGCCAGGACCACCCATACAGTCATACACACATTGAGGGTTGTTAGTTATCTGCAAGCCCAAAGAAAGAACTGAAAAAATAAAATCCCAAGGTCTCCCTGCATCTAGATTCCCCCAGATGGTCTCCTATGGACCCCAGAGGTGCTGCAGAAGGGCTGTACCACCTGCCCAGAGCATGCGTGTGCTGGTGTAGATCAGAGGTTGCAAATACCCGCACAGCAGATGACATTATTCTGCTGAGATGACTTAGTTCCCCAGGTGATATTGGAGGGGAGTAGGCTTCAGGCAACATCCCTCGGATGCTCCTAGCTGTGTAGATAGGGGCAGACAGAGCGAGAACCTGCTGCTTGGTGCCCTTTTGTGTTCATCTTCAGGGTGCAGGAGGGCAGCTCTGGGTCTTGGTCCTCTTGTTCTGGATCTACACAAGGGAAGGGGAAGAACTGCTTGATCCCAGCTCTCTCCTGAGTAGCTGTGGCAGCAGAAGCACGCTCCCTTGCATGGGAAGGAAGGATTCAGTGGGTATCAGAGAAAGGGGACACCAGCCATCCCTTGATTTAGGACACATGTCCTATATATATAAAAATGTGTATCACATTTTTATAAAATAAAAGTGAATCCACCAAGTCCAACACACTTCTCCTCATGCCAGCAGTGAGATCTCTCTGCAGGGAGACTAATCTGCACCTTCACCTAGGCTCTTTTTTACAAAAACCTCTAAAACATGAAACATGAAGGGAAATTCAGAGCAAGTTGAAGGACTCTGCACGGCTCCACTTGAAGGAGACTCCCATTTCTAAAGAAAGTCTAAACCAACTGTCATCGGCCAAGGGGTACATTGTCCCTCAGAGCAGTGGCTGGTGCCACATAGGAGGTATTCAGTCTAAATTAACTCTCCCCCTAATACCTGAGCAAACATTTTCAGCTTGAGACTTAATATCCCTGGACATGTCTGCTGTCTCCCAGGTGAATGCCCAGATAAACAAGGTCAGCTCAGCTCTAATGCGGCTGTAAAAAGCTGTCAGTCAGCCCAGGAGGTCTGGTTGCAAGGTCAAACCAGTTCTGAAGGTTTCTGGGGCCAAACCTGGCCTGTCATTCATTTTAAGTGCAGGAAGGTTTGTTTTCTCGGTATCCCAAATTTAGGATTAGCTGTCGGCTGCCACAACATTGTTCTTTCAAAAGAAAAAAAAAAACCAACAAAAAAACCAGCCAAAAACCAAAACACGTGCGCACACACATCCCCGGCCCCGAATAAATCTGTTTGCTGAGCCTGCCTGCAGCCGGGAGGTGAAAAGAAACCTGCCCTTCAAGAAAAGAGAAAAGGGACATTCCCACACATTGTGTGACAGTTTCTGGCACAAAAGAACCCCCAAAAGCACAGAGCAACAACCTTCAGTTAAAATCTACACTTGAATTATATCTCCACCAAAATAATCCACTACTGAAAAGCCTCTTTGTCCAGTGGATGGGGAGCAAGGTATGGCACTCTCCATCTCCAGAGGGACATGTGGAAGCTGTCCCAGGCCAGCCGTGAACAAAACGGTTTTGTATGGGATGTATCCTTGATGCCACATGTGAAATGAATGCATCATTCTCCCCAGATCCCACCAGCTATTTAAGTGCAAGGACCAGTTTGCCTCACTGCATCCTTTCTCCCAGCTACACATCATTAGTGACGAAACGATGCTCTGGAAACAAGGACTGAATTGAACAACTGAACAAAGTCCAGCTTTGGCTTGGTCCTCTCACCACCTTTGAGATACCAGCAGCACCTCACAGAGATAACATTCACAGTCTAGGGGATAGATGGGAACGTCCAGATGTGGTCCTCAGGAAACAGACCTCCATGGTCTTTGTGGTGTGGATACTAAGGAAATAAGTCTACAGAGAGAGATACATTGAAGGGCCTCTTAGGGCAGCTCACCCCTTCCAAAAATGTGTCAACCACCATCATAAAACTAATTTGAGCTTTTGCCTCTCACCAGATCCTACATTAACTGGCTTCAGGACTTCACTTTCTCCTGCTAAAAGCGGCACAAGTCAATCATGGCCAGTTTATCCCTTTTTCAGGGAACCGATGTTTTTCTTCTTCCTCCTCTCCCTTGGTGTTCAGCCACAGTGTTGCTCCTGCCAGTACTTGGATGTGGTGTTTCTGCTGGTGCAGGGTGCTGGCTGGGCAGGGACTGTCCAGGACAGCCCAAAGCATGTACCAGGGATCCTGCCTGCAGCTGAAGAGGTGGAGAATTTTTCAGCCTGTGTCTCAGAAGGGAAGGATGTGGAGCAGGGAGCTACCCTGGCCCCTCAAACTAAAATAAAAGACAAATAAGCTCCTTGGAGGAGGAATTATAAGACTGTGCACAAAGAGACAGACCTGAAGAGACTTGTGCCAGGAATGCCTGGAGTGAGACAGGCTGCTGATTGAAGGCAGCACTCTCCCTTCACACCACACATTGCCGTGAGCTTGTGGCAAAGAGCAGGAGAAGCACTTTCATCTGAGCCCCTGGTGTCTCCACACACCAGTGGGGGCGTGGTGTCCCAGTCCTCAGCTTGTGTTGTCATGTTCCAGCCATCTATGGAGACTAATGGACGAGGTGGACTTTGCTGCCACACCTCAAGGAGATATATCAACCTTTGCCCCTGCACTAAGCAGACTCAGCAGAGGTACCCCAAACTCCATCAAGAACCCAGCCAGGGTACCCAGGGCAGCAGAGAGGGCAGGTAACCACTGCCTTTTTGGGCTATGCATCTTTGCTCTCCAAGGTTGTCACAAAACCCTCTTCACCTGCAATGCAATCTCTAGGTTTTGCTAGTAAGTGGCTGTTTTAGCACATATGTAACTGAGAAAAGCATCTCGGCCACGGGGATGACTGATGGAGAGAGATATCTGAATGGCCAAATATTCATGTATAACTATATAAAGCTCCGGCTCCTAAGGCAAAACCAGAGTAAGGAATTGTCATCCTTGATGCCTGCAGCTCCATGTTGCAGTTCACTGTCACACCTCCAAAAAGGATTAGTCTTTAACTCGGACCATTTGGTTACCCAGCTAACCTCTCAGCATTATAAAACAGTTACAACTGCACAGCACAGGGGATAGGGAACTGTGGCATAGCTGGAAGAGCAGTTGGGCCAGGAAAAGCTCATTTTCAGCCAAAGTGAGTGAGTCATCTATGATTTTAATGAAATTGAGATGACACCATCTGCTGCCCATCCTGAAGCAAACTTCCAAAATTATATCTCGTAGTGAAAGAAAACTCCAGAAAGCAAATAGACATCACAACCCTGTAGAATGCCAAGGGTAACCATCCATCACCAGCAGGGCTACTACATTTCCCCAGAAAGCTTCTCCTCTGTGCTGTCCATCACAGGGATATCCAACAGCCAATTAACAATATCCAAAATTGTTCTTTTTTTGTTCTTTCAATTTTCAAGGCACATTAGTAATTTCAAAACAAAGAAACAAACACTGTCCTTAAACATCCCCAGTATTTCAGGTTCAGCTTTGTTTCAACATCCCTAGAACTGTGTTTTTTCAACAGTTAAACCACTAGTCTTTTTCAGATCCACTGAAGACCTTATCTAGATACAACATTTATCTTCCTGATCTCAAAACCAAGGAGAAAATAGACATTTCTTTCTTTTGCTCCTACAAGACAATACTGTTGTAACATTTGCTGCCGCATCCAACCCATGCTATCAGTACATTCAGACATGAGGCTTTCCCCACATTGTAACTCAGCCTAAAATATCTGATTCTCAGTTTTATCCCATTACATCATGCTTTCAACGTACTAAAAATCACCCCACCCAGCCACCTAATCAAAAATCCACTTCTTGCTGAGGGCTATGAGAAACTGTCTTCTAGACAGCCCCAGAGAGGTCTCAGGAGCTGCTGTCACCAGCTCCTTGCTCTGCTGGAGATAGCTGCATCCACTGAAGAAGGGGAGTGAAACACCCAGCCACCAACTCCTTAGCCTAACTCACCACCTCTTGGACGTCAGAGCCCATACTCATTCCTACAGCAGCTTACGTGTAGGTGCCGCTCCATCTTCTCTCCTCACCTCTCCACTCCTCATGAGTTTCAGCTGAATCAAGATCCACTCTCCAGCAATGACACCGGAGCGAGTTCTGATACATTGCAGTGGTAGAGAAGTCTTGGCCAAACTCCAATTCTCTTCCCTTTCCCAAAAGATGTCATTCCCCTTTCTGAAGCATAGCATGATGGATGTTTTCACCACTATCAACAAATGCAACACACGACGCCACACAAATGCTCTCACAGTTTAGAAAGCATGTTCCTTGTCTCTCCCCCTGCCTCGCCTGCTTGAATTCAGAGATGGCCAACAACTATTAAACACATCAATGTAAATGTTAGTAGATTGCTTCTAATGGGAAACAAAAATGTTTTGAGCAAAGCTAATTGCCGGGAAATAAGGTCGTTCCAATATTTCAGCAGGGGGTTATAAATCTCTTGGTTCCTGCCTCCTTCCAGCGTTAAGGTTTTACAGATGTTGCTGTCAGAAGGAGAAGAATGATTTCAGATGCTTGTTTCCACTTCACATTTAAAAAAAAAAAAAAAAAGCATAAACTCACACAGCAAATTGCTGGGTGAATTTTCTTTCTATAAGAAAAAACACACAAATCTCAACAAACAAAACACAGAAAATCTGCACTAGGACTCCTGAAATCTTATAACTGTACAAAACACTCATGACACCAACAAACAGCAAACTTTAACACATAATTCAACTCAGCCAGTTGCATTGACTGCTGAAATGCTTCTTCCAGTCCTCTGCTTCTTTTTACCCTTCTCCACCACCAAATAGTCACTGAATGTGGAGGTGCCCTCCAGCATCACAAGGAGGTCAGGAACCAGGCCAGTCCTTCCTTGGCTGGAAGAGGAGGAAGAGAAGGGGCTGAACAGCCATGGAGGACGTAGCTTTTCTCTGCAAAAGCTAGACCTAGACCCAACTCCAAATGTTAAGAGGGTGGGGAGAGGGAAGAAAGCCTCTATTAAATAGAAGAGGTCAGGGAAGGAGAGTTAATGAGCAAAGGGGCTGGCCCAGTTCCTTTCCCCTTGCACAAAATGGCTGATGAGTTCCTGGAAGTCCCCAGACACTTCCAAGATTGGGGTGAAGCTCCCTCTCTGGCCCTATGCTGACACCCCACCACACACACTGTATATGGACAGTGTGCTCTCTTGGCAAACCATTCCTCAAGCAGCAAAATCTTGTTAAGAAAAATGAGAGCAAGACCTACCAAAAGGAAGCACTTAGCTGCACAAACAATTATCTCCTCAAGAAAACAGAGGAAGTATGGAGAGGACCAAAGGCAGACCATGTCAGACCAAGGATTTATCCCTGCAAGAAGGTGCCCATTGAATTTCTCATCATTGTATTAATTGGGATAATGTAGGTATTAAGAAGGAGGATGCAAGCTAGAGCACAGGAAGTTCCACCTCAACATGAGGAAGAACTTCTTTACTGTAAGGGTTAAAGAGCACTGGAACAGGCTCCCCAGAGAGGCTGTGGAGTCTCCTTCTCTGGAGACTTTCAAGACCCATCTGGATGCATTCCTGTGCAACCTGCCCTAGATTCTACGGTCCTGCTCTGGCAGGGGGGTTGGAATCAATGATCTCTAGAGGCCCCTTCCAACCCCTAACATTCTATGATTCTAGGATTATACTATGGTTCCTGCTTAGTATCACCACAAGATCTCAGTCACCTCCTCGGCCAAGATGGTGTCCATGCTGTTGGCATTGCCTGTACCCAGCATCTGAACCAGGCACTAGTCAGATGAGAACTTGAGTGGGCTTTAGATGCTTATGTCCAAAATTGCCACCACAAAAGCCAAGGGAGCTCAAGCTTTGCCCAGCGTTAACTCATTGACCTGAGTTAACATTCACAGGTGTCACCATCACACTTCAGTGTGTTTATGTGACCTTTTCTTCCAGCAAAGTGTAATCCATTAATTCAGCTTCACTTCCCTTGTACTCCTTGATGCCATCTGAAGGAGGGGAGGGCTCTGCTTTCCCTGTGTCCACCACCCCCAACCACCTCCTTGGGGCTTGGTGGCATTCCTCCCAAGGCATCAGACTTGCTCCAAACACGCCTGATACAAGCCAAGAGGCCAGGACCTCTCACGAGAGGCATTTGGGCTGCTTTGTTTTTCCAATCCAGTAGAAGCTGTGCCTCTCCTGCTGAGAAGCCTGGAGCCGGCTCTGAAGATGACGGGTCTGTTCCATATTTACACTGTTTTTCCTTAAGCTCAGAGATTGCCACAGAGCTGTCTCTCATCCTGCTTTTGGCACCTTCTTACATTTTCAACTGCAATCATACCCCCTCCCAAAACCCCCATATCCAGGCAAGGGGGCATCCAGTTCAGCTCCTCCTACATTCCCAGGACAGCAGTATGACTTCTCCAACCATGGTGGGACTACACTTTGGATCCAATTTCCACAAGACCTAAGCAGCATCCCTAAAAAATAAGGTAAGCCAGAAATAGCCCACTGGGACAGAAAAGCTGAAGTCAACCATCTCTCTTATTCAAGTAGAGAGACTCATGTCTCTGTCAGAAACTAGCCAACCACCACATATGAAGAAGCAGACGCATGCCCATCCTAAATCTCCTGATACTCACACATTGTTTGACCCCAGCAATGAGGGGGCTGTAGAGTGACAGCCCTGTATTCATGTACCCACGTAGCTGTGCTTCTCATTTCCCACCACACAAGCTACTGTGCAAGACACACGAGAGGGGGTTATATTTAGGCCAGCTGGACCTGGGACCAATATCTGCATTTGCAGAAGATAAAGACGCTGGGATGGCCCATTTCAGGATCACCCTGTTAAATCACAGAGGCCAGTGTGGCATCCCCAGGCATCCTTGCATAGCAGATCAGCACCTCCTGAGCTATGGGCTCAGGAAACTGGCTGGGAAGGACAAGCCCCATCACCTCTACACGGGGAAGTGTGCCAGCTCCTTGCAGGAGGTGTGGCACAGCTGCCAGGTGTGCATCCCGGGGTGCCCATTTCAGGAAGACTCCTCCACCCCAACTATAAATACCAGCCCCAACCACATGTTCCCCAGCGGCTCACTGCGTTCCTCCAGCAGATGTGCCAAGACAAGCCGACGTGAGGCTCCATAATCAACAGTTTGTTGGTCTCCCGGGGCCAGTGAAAGCCCAGATTAGACTTTACAGCTGACTTGAACACATAAGCAACCAAGCTCTGTTAGGGCCACAAGCAACTGCAGAATGATTTAGGAGATGGGACCTTGAAGTTGCCAATTATTTATCTAGTTGATGACTCAGACCAGCAGTTTTACTGTCCCAGCCCTGGGGGAAAACACGTGGAATTAATCAGGCTGCACTGAAGAAAAAAAAGAGATCAAATTAATGTAAAGTGAACAACGCACATGATACCAAACCTGATTGTTCCTTCCAAATAGGCACTGCATCTAAGTGTGATGCTTTCTGTTGCTTATTTATTATTCTTTTGCTTGTAAAAGGCAACACATGGCAGCCAAAGTCATTTCTGCAAGCACAACAAAACATAATCTCTTCACAAAGAAAGGCAATGGCTGTTTATTCAGCAGGTCCCTTCTATTAATGATATTCCCACCTGAAAATAAGAATGTAATTGAAAATAATAATGAACCAATGTATTTTTTTGTTAACCTAGAAATACACTAATTTCAGCATTAAATCAACCAATCCAAACAAGATTTTACACTAATAGGTACCATGAGTTTGTTGCCTGTTAAGGTAGACTGAAGAAAGAGACAAGATGCTTTAACACTGGCTGGGAGATTTGGGCTCCCCTATCTTTCGTGCCCCAGAACCCTTGGGAAAGTCACTTCAGCTCAACTCATCAGGAGCTGGATGCATAACTCCTGTGGAGATGCACATTTTGGGATCTTGTGGGATTTGAAACCATCTCACCACACAGTGATGTCCAGAGCCCTCACCCTCGCCCAGCCAGGATCTGGTTAATCTGTGTTAATCTCTAGTTTCAAAGGTGCACATATGGTTAAAAAAATGAAACTTCTCTTAAAAATGACAGATTTTGCTGAAATTTCATTACTGGGGAGGGAGACTCAAGTACCAACCACATTAAAACAACTTGCTTAGAAACAGGTCTGAAAACCATTCCATTCAGCATCAGAGGGAACATAGGTAAAGTTGAGTCAGTCTAAACCAGACTTGGCCAAGCCAGTGCTCAGCCTCACACCAGCTCTCCTCCAACCCTTCACATCCCTCTCCAGCACCGGTGGAGCATATGCCCTCTCCCACCAGGCACCACCCCCTCCTTGGGACCCTAGGGCTTGACTCTGAGCCAGAGGCTCTTGCTTGCCTGCCTGTTTCACTACCTCCTCCTCAACACACAGCCTCCAAGATAACATCAGGCCAAGGTGATTATGTCCTGCCCTGGTCAGCAATACAGATTTTTCTGAATGACCTGCCCAGATCACCTCTCATCAGCCTCATGCATCGGTTGGTGCCAGGGCTCTTCTTCTATACAAGTCACCAGATACTGTCCTGGAGCCAGACGATTTCCCCCTCCTCATGTTCACTGAAAGATTGACCATGTCATTGCTGGAGCCATTCATTTCACACACGCTCCAGTGATTCATGTCCCCACCCCCAGCATCAGGTCACTCTGCAACTTGCCCTTCCACTGTGCCCTTCCTGTTTGCCTTCTCTTCCCCACCACCTTTTGATTGACTTGCTTAGAGACATCCCCATCAAGTAAGCTGTGGTCTGGGGCCAAAAAGGGAAAAGACCACAGGTCAGAAAGGAAAGGTACCTGCTGTAAGAGCTTATTTCATCCTTGGCAGAGCTATTATGTCTCACTTGAGATATGTCTCCCCATCATATCCTCTCCAGCCAGAGCTCAGCAATGAACATCACACTGCTGGTTCATCCCCAGCAGCTTGGTCCACTCCCAGCTGGTGGTTTGTGTTACTTGGAATAGGTATTTCAAGCAGTTTCACAGCTGTATTTTCTATCAGACAGCAGCAAGAGCCTGGTCCTGCCTGCCTCGCCCTCATCCAGCCCACAACCCACAGCCACGCTCTCACCCAGGAAACGAGGGGTGACCTCAGGGGCTCCTCTCACCCACAGAGCAAAGGGGACCTGCAGCCATTCTGGGCACCTGTCGTTCCTCCTCTCCCTGCCAACAGGTGCCCAATTTAAGAGACTACTGTGGCCTCAACAGAGGTCTATTCACAGACCTACAAGCCCTGCCATCTCCCCCACTTTCACTCTAACAAACCTTTCATCAGGAATGCACCTTTCCTTGAGTTACAGGGCAGATGAGATCAGGCAAGTACTAAAGAGCGAGCAAAAGCACACTTTAAAACAGAGGAATGGCCTCATGCAGCATCCCAGAGACTTTTTCTTTTTATTGAAGAAGAGAGACAACCAGCATTCAGATCGACTTAAAAGCTTGAGCAGCATGATGACAGCTCCCAGGTCGATGGAGAAAGGCAGAGGGAGAGGGGATTTAGATTCAGACTAAACCCTTGCAGCAGGTACCAATCAACAGGCACCCCAAGGTCATTTGTGGGAGGCAGCTTCTTTAAAATAATTGGACATCTGGGGGCTTTATTTACCTTCAGAAAAGCTTTTTCACTCTGCTAGTGGTGGCTTCACCCCCAGGGACCTCATGGGATGCTGACAGTGTCACCTCTAAAGAAGCAGGTTTTGGGGACCACTAATATCTCTATACGCAAGGCTAGGGTGTACAGAGCCTAGACAGCAGTCCCACATCCCCATGGATGCCCACCTGATGAACCCATACCCCAGACAGGCTCTAACACAGCCCAATACTACCTCCCCACCAGTGTCCTGGCCCCACGCTGCACATACTCAACATAAGGGTCAGGCTGATGCAGCCTCTCTGAATGTGGCTGCCAGCAGCAGTATGATGCCCCTGTTCCACCTCCACAGACCCACCGGTCACAGGCACATTTTGGTGCACACTTAGTTTTAAGCACACAAACAGCCCATTTCCTCTGCTCACACCATCACAGGCTTAAAAGCCCAAAGGATCGAGAGTTTGCTGGGGAATGGAGGGTCCGTTCCTACAGCTGGGCACAGCAGCAGCATGAGGAGCCAGCAGGTCCACAGCAGCTCAGCACCGTGGAAAACAGTTCTCATTTCTGTCATGCCTCTCAGGTGTTAAAAACACCATTTTGAGGCAGTGAAGCCATAAGGGCATCATCTGCATGTGTGACAGAGAGCAGGGCTGGTGCTGCTGCGGGCAAGGGACAATACAGGGTCATGGTCTTCTTCGTGTCTCACCTCCAGCAGAGGAGGGGGCAGGGTTTACTCTTTTGCCCATTATTTAGAGCTTGCTTTGACTTAAAACTGAGCCAACAAAAGACCCAGTATCCCAGCTCCTCAGTGTCACACATGCTGACCTGCGCGGAGGGGTGAGCCCTGGCAGGCAGAACTTGCCACCAATCTGATAAACCAGAGCAGCTCCTCCAGCAAGCAAGGTTCATTGTCTTGCTGCAGGTGTCTGGCAACATATTTAACCTTCAGCATTTCTCTTTCACCCTCGTCCTTTGCTTCTTTTCTCGGTATAAGTTTAAACTCTGCAGTCCAGCATGGGAAGTTTTCCCAGGTACTACACAGGGAGTTGAGCTGGCAATGCTTCCTTAAGGCTGCAATACTGGGGGTACAGGGAGTTGGGACAGATTATTTTTTTTCCTTTAAATAAAGCTCCAAGAGATGATACAGAAATCTGAGTCTGCTTTAAAAAGAAAAGAACAAATTTCCTGCTCCTTGTGGTTATTGGACAGAAATAAACAAACCAAAAAAAGGGAAATCAGAAAGCAAAGGATAAAAAGCACAAGCTTCCAATGACTTCTAACCGAATTTCATGCTCTCTGAGTGCCTGGCAGGTTTTCCAGTCACGCAGGCTTTGGGGCACTAAAGTTCCCTTGAGTAACATCAAGCTCCTCAGCAACTTGGGAGCTTTCAGGCATTTACTGGTGGGGAAAAAGATCAGCATCATAAGAAAGACCCGCACCCAGTGGAGATCTCTGCCCAAGGGATCCCACGGTTTTGTGCTCAGGTCCTCACTCTGCCCCCAGTGACCCTCAACAAAAGAAGCTACTCAGCCACATGTCCTTAGAACTGCTCAAAAATACTCCCAGCACATCCCCTCACACAGCCCAGCCCCTCTCAGAGAGTCCAGCAACTCTGCCCCTGCACAAACCAATGCAGTAATAACTAAACCCAGAGCTCTCACCTCTGCTCCTTCCCTAGATCCCAAAGCAGGGGCTGCAAGACCAATGCTTACCCTCCCAGGGCACAGGGTCCTGAGCTCCAGTTGGCAGTTCTGCACTAACTTCTGGAGACCACCAGGACCCCAGTTAATAAGTGCCTGTCCTCACCCACCTGGGCTGAGTTCCCTGCTGGAACCAATTAGATCAATTAGCAACACATCAGGGTTACTCTGCATTTGTACCAAGGATTGTCACATGTGTGTGTTTGCCAAAGACCTTCCCCATTTCTGTGCCCTTCAGCATCTCCTTGGCTGTTTACAAGGGTTCTCACCTCCCCACTTTTATCCTTTTCCCCCCATAGCTCATATTTTTATGGGACAGTTAGAGAAGGGATAGCAGGGTAGATAAGGCAGGAGTTAATGAGTTGCTCGTGATGGAAGAATAACAACCATGCTAATTAATGCTCTTCATATGCCTCCTGTTGTTAGCTGCCATGGTGGCCCTGTGCCTACTTAGAGAGCAGAAACCTACCTGCTTTCCCAAAAGGACTCAAAATGTCCCTTCTCCAGACTTATCCCCATAATAGTGTCAATTAATTGATAAGTTATTTTTTCACCAGTTTTCAAAATTAAGGTTATCACTTTTTATTATTAAGGTCACTTGTGCCTTTCTTATCTGAAACATAATTATGTAGTCTTTTATTTTGCAGCGGAGATGGACGTTAGCAGGTTGGGCATGACTGCTGAGAGATGTCACATCCTTCAAGGAGAACTGGACTCCCAAAGTGGTTTTAATTCTCAGACTCTGCCCATAACCGTGTTAACTTGCTCTTGAGGCACTCCTCTGCCAGCATAAGTACATGCCCTAAAAAAAATGGCACTGATCAATTTCCCAGAAAAAAATACTTCCTCTCAATACTTCGGGTAAACAGCAGAAGTTGTTTAACATCCTGACTAAACACCTGGAATAACTCTGGGGGTAAATGACTCTTGACCTATTGAACTGATGTAGTGAATTCTCCCAAACCACAGCAAGTCTGTCCTTCCTAAGGGACTTTGTTCTGTTAACTGCACTGAGTCAGGAACTAGTTTGGTCAAATCTGAATAGATGCTCTTTGCAACAAAAGCTATTTCTCCTTTTGCCACTCATTTGGGCCATGCTGCTGCTGAGTTTCAGAGTCCCTTTGTGCATTCATCTCCCCTCATCTGCCATAAAGGTTGCTTAGAAAATGGGAATGCATCTAAGCATAGAGGAACAGGAGATCTACTGCAAAGGGGCTGCAAAGTCGTTAGTGCTTGGTCCCCAGCAGTGACTGCCAGTGAAATGACACAAGACCCAGGTGTCACTGGAACAGCAGGAGATGCTGAGCCTACATAGGAGACTGCTGCTTGTACCAGTCCTGCTTGTGCCCCACACTCACAATTACTGGCCATGCCCCAGCACGAGCTTTGTCAATGCAACCCTACTGACACATCCAGACTCCTTTGTCCTCCACCAGCCAAGATGCCAACCCCATCCTGCCTCTTCCTATTCCCCTCTCCTGAGGGCCTTCTGGGAAGCATGGGGCTGTTGCTGCTGAAGGATGCCCAGGCAGTACCTGCACAGCGGTGGCTGAGGAGTAAACTAGTCTGTTTTTCCATCAGAGTCCTTTGGAAGGAATAATAAGATGGAACGGCAGCTAGGAGATTTCACCAAAAAAATGGCAATCAACAGACAAAACAATTTAGGGTTTTGACTGTATAGCTACAGTTGTATCCCTCTAAAATTCTCCCGTGAAAGGGAAATCAGGTTCTTACTACTCAGCTTTTCCCAGCAGCTTCATTTTTAGTGCTCCCTCTGCCAGCCCAGGACAGAGGTCACTTCTGAGGCACTAGGATGGAGAGACACAAGGAATACTTCTCTGCCGTGGTACCAGGTATGCGACTCCTTCGCTGATGGAAAGTTCTCACCCAAGCCAATCAAGGAAAGTTGCCTAGTTGGTTCAGAATAGGGATGACAAATCTATCATGAATGTAGTGGTACAGAACAACCACAATAATGAAGTTGGCCCCATCTAGTTGTTCTCATTAGATGCAATTAAATAAACTGACAAAACCCCACGATGTTCACTGTTGCCAAGTTACCAATATAGCAGATCCCAGTGCAACAAAATAAAACAAAAAACTCATCCAAAAAATGTTTCTTCATAGGGATTTTTTTTAAAGTTATATGACTAAAAGAACACAGACTTTTTTATTAAAAATCCGGTCTTTCAAGATACGGGAAATACTGTCCAGCCTATGAATGACACCTTCAAGCTGCATCCTCCTCTCTGCGAGCCTCGCACCCCTCCTTGTGGTAGATTGAAGCAATTGTCGTGCGAGCAAAATCCTTTCTGCCGGGCTTTGGCTTCCCCAGAGAGCACAGCTAAACGCCAGAGACACGCTTTCAGCCCTGACACCGAACACCGTCTTCTCCACGATGCGAAGGTCTCCGAGCCTGAGATATAAACAACTTCTCCCTCTCACTAGAAGTCAACTGTGAGCGTGTTCCGAACGATTAAACTGGAGGGTGTAGATGTTGAGTGACACATCGGAACAGACACGCTACCCAGTCTTAACGTTTTTTTAAAGGTTACTTTTGGATGAAAGCTGGTTAGAGAATAAATAACAGATGCTGAAGGCATCCATTATGTATTTTTGCAATTAGTAGAAAATCTTGGTACTTTTCTTAAAGAACATACATAATTTTGTGGGATGTTTATTGCTGGAAGCAATCTGCTCTTGCTGGCAAGAGCAGCATCCAAGAGCCCAGGGAAGCTTCACAAGAAGTCACACATGGTAAGCCAAATGCAACACTGCCTTCAGGAACAGCACTTAAAAACCTGAGCCCTCTGTCGCAAGGAAGTGGTCAAATACACTTTCTTTCCACAGAAAATTTTAAATTAGAAAGAACATGGTAAAATTATCCCCGTTTCTATTTTCCATGGACATTTTGATTACCCAGAAAAATGTGGCTGCTGATTATACTTTCATTTGAAAAATGCATCCAGGACATTTCACGCCATTGTTTTCTATGCCCAAGGGCTTCCCCCATGGTCTGGTTACCATCTCCCCCTTGGGGTAAGGCGATACTACTATACCTTGGGAAATCTTGTCCATCCAGGATGCACGGCCTGGAAAGGAAAATGGAAATAAGGAGGCCACTACAGCTCCCAGGGAGCATCTTCCTCTCAGAAGTTTGTGTGAGGAGTATGAGGTGGGGCAGCATTTTAACTTTGGACTGTGCCAGTCTTCCCCCTAAAAGAAAGGCACTGATGATTTTCATCATATCCAAATGAAACCAGAGGAGGTATTCAGACAAGGACAGAGAATATAACACGGACCTCAAGAGACTTGGTGACTACAACTGGGGCCTCAGATAGTCTGGTTTAAGAAGATAACAGTAGTAATGCCCCAAACAGCAACCCTAAAGAGAGAGATCTATTCTCAGTCGGGAAAGAGGACCACCACATATTACATCCTCCAAATAGCTTGACAGATCCCAATAATCCCTGACGACCTTCACAATAGATTAAGCTTCACTCTTAAGATTTCAGCCAATTGAGAATCTGTCCTAAAATATCTTTTCACATCTCACAGCACTAAATAAAAGTGCGTGCTGAGCACAAAAGTTGTACAAGGTACCATTTCCATGTACCATCCACGCATCGTTACACTTTGGTAGTCACACAGCTGGTATTTGCCATTTCTCACCACAGAGAGACTGCATTGTGCTAAAAGCCCTCCAGAACAGAGCAGATAATATCTTTTGGGACGACGCCTTGTATTTTCCAAGAGTTGTCTCACTGCAGCAGCTATTACAAGAAACTCAACCAAACCCTCCCATTTGTAAATTAGAAAGAAAAAGCACAACTCAAACTCGTATTCAGTTTAGGACTGAATGGTCTTCACAGTGCTTAAGAAGCATTTTAGACAAAAGCAAGCTTTCTGCCAAAGGTTTGAGGGGGAAGAGAAAATTTCTGCTTTGCTGTCTGAATGCAGTTATAAAACGGGATGACAAAACAACCTGGCATTGCTGCCCACAGTGAAATGAGCTGCACATCTCATTATTCACAAGCACGGCTCAATTTGTCTTCATCCTGCCCAGTTTAGCTTCTACAGCTTTACCCCGAAGACAAATTCCTGCCTCCACAACCCCTGGAATTCAAGGTGGCAGAGTCAGTGAGCGAGACGGGCAACTTGTAGGCAGGGAGTGCTTTTGTATGCATTTCTATACAGCATAATCATGAAATACCTAGAATAAATACAAGCATCACTGCTGTGCGGAACAGATAGGTATCTAAAGCTGAAGTCTGACTAGTGAAGCAGAATTGACTGAGCTTCTTCAAGCATCTTTCCTCCCCTTCTCAATCATCTCACTTGCTTCCATTGAAGCATAACAAGTCATTGCTAGTTTAACATCCAGTAACTGAGGTTTATTTCACGCAACTGCTGCTAAGCACTGTGCTGAAGCAAGACAGACACACCTGATCTCACTCATATAGCAAAGAGCAGAGGTACTACATCGAGATTTTCCATAGTTGGAAAAAAAAAAAGGCACAAAGTGCTTTACATCAGTTTTGTAACAGGTTATGTACCAAGCTTGTTGGCAGAAACAGGTTCCAACTTAAGGTATTTAAAGATTTTGTCTCTTTTGCAAGGCACAGAGACTGACAAGAACAGTCTCTTCCTCATCCCAAAGAGCATCTGCGATTCAGGAATGTAAGGAAGACAGTCAATAGCAAAAAGCAAAGAGCATAGAGAATACATAAAATAAGCAGATTAGAAGACTCAAAGATGCCTATTATTACCAACAGAACTACTCCACAGACCACAGGCTGAAAACCAACATCTAAACCTAAGCAATCCATGGAAAATCACAGAAAGCTGCAAGATCAAATTCATCTATGCCCCCGTCTCCACTGGAAGATTTAAAGGTCTGCAGACCAAAAGAATGTGAGAACAGCTGCTGTATCAAACCAAAAGCCTTAATATTTTTGTTACTGTCTCCTTTGTTACCTGATTAGCTGAATCCTCTTTGCACTATCTTGCAGTTTTCAGCATTAGCTGTTAACTGCAGGATCTTTGGACTGTGGCAAGCGCACAGCCCCAGGTGTCCAGTCTGCAAGTCCTGCTGCAGCACATCTTGAAGAAATAACCCGGTCGTGCCAATGGGCCAAGCGCTGCCCCCTCCCTGAAGCAGAAGGCCAGCTGAGTAGTCACAGATCACAGCTTTCAGAGACATCTGTATCACAACATGGACCGATCTGGTATTGACCTTCAAACTAAGCAGAAACGTAACCCCCTAAACTGCAACTTTCCTAAACGCTGGCAGCGAGAAACTGCCAACCAGTAACAACTGTTGGCAGCTCCAGTCTGAACTGAGGCTTTTTTTTTTCCCCACTTAACTCTCCCATTCTCCCCAGGTCAGCCTGGGCAGCAGCACACAAATGTCCCCACTGTTGTAAGACATGGCATTTTGCACAGGACCTTGGAAGCTAGTGGGGAATATCTTACACTGAGGCAATCTTCAACTGCATACTTAAGACCTTCTCCACCTGCCTCCACTCCATCAAATTGGCACCATCTGGACAGGGATTTTCTATTCCAGTCTCCCGTTTGTGGGAATGGGAAGCTTGCTTTGGAACAGGCTACCAGAGCTTTGCCCCTGTCAGTCAGTCCCTGAGGAGATGCTACAACCTCAGGGTGAGGTTTCAGCAAAACAGTTTGGTCTCTGGACTTTTACCAGCAGAAAGATACCTACTGCTGCTGGAAAAGCCCCTGCTTTTCCCACCTGTTTGAGGCCAGCTCTGCAAATCCTTCCAGAGTAAGGTTTCAGGTTTCAACATCTTATTTACTGGAAACCTACACATGAATAAACAACTCGCTTTGTGACAAACCTTTACCCAAAATGTGAAGACATTTAAAAATAAGCCCGGAGACCTCTCAATTTCTTTTACAAAGAATATTGTGCTGTGCCCATCTCCTTTAAGATCCCTGTCTCAAGCACAGCACATAGGCATGTGCTGCAAAGCAGCCGAATGGCATTCAGGAAGTCAGCTGGTGATTAAGCAAGGAAGCATGAAAAATCAAGACAAAACTCATTTTTAACAGCTGCTGCACAATATGTTTATGTTTACCTAGCTCACTTCAAGGCCCCTTTCTTTCACAGATGTGCCAAACGAATTATCACAACTATAGGAATAGTGCAATTTGATAAACCTATATAATCAAGAAAAGGTACTTATTTCACAGGCATTTGCCTGATCTTATCCTGCCCCTAAAAGGGTCTTCAAGACTTAGTTTTGATGGTGAAAACTGAACTTTCATACACATACCTGTGTGTATGCAGCCACGAAACTTATCTAACGCTAATAAATATGCACTTCATATAGGTACATGAAAAATATCCCTTATGGCAGATAATGGTAAGCCAAGCAACTCATATTAAGCCACAGAACAAAGTTTATTGGATCTCCTCAATTTCTTTGTACAGTTTTGCTGCTACAAGGAGACAACACATTGGCATATTGCCTTTAATCTTTATTTCAATCATAAATCCAACTTGAAAGAATTGGTAACACATTTAATGGCATCTTCAATAAATAAAATGACAAAAAAAGTCTACTCTTTGCACAGACACATTACAATCCACTCCAAATTCAGTATTGCCAAAACATTGTTTTTTCCTAAAAACTTGCTCCAAAGGGTTTTTTCTTTGTTTCAGCACTTTAATACACATAAAAGTATATGATGAGAGAAAACAGATACTCTATTCTGAGCAGAACTCGTAAAAACCAGTAACTTAGAAACAAAAGATAATTCAATCTCTCTGAAGAATCTTGTCTGAAGTCTTTTTGGAAAAACCCTGATTCTAACCTTCATATCAAAACACGCAGTTTCAATGGATCCTATCCTATGTCAGCATACTTATACAGTAAGAATTCAATTCCATGATTTCTTTTTTTCTTTTTAAAGGAAAATGTCATAAAGCATAAGCATTAGCCTCTCACACTCACAAAAGTAGTCATGGTCCGTGTATTCCGCAGTAGGAAACAGCTATTTGCGCTCAGTCTGTTGTTTGAACTCCTACCACACTGAAAAAGATAGAGTAGTTTGCCCTTTGTATCTGTACCCATCTCTTCCCTGGTCCAGCAGCCTCAAGAACCTCAGTGAGATGAGAATTCAAGCAAATATAAATCTGCCCGCACAGATTAGATTGCAGGATGAGGACCAACACAACTGATTCTAATTAGAAGTCAGGCTTAATTGCAAGCTTTTCCTAAATAAAGTCATCAATAAAGAAAAGCTGAGCTCCAAGACTTCCAAATTGCAATTCCCCGTAATTTGCACCATCTCTTAGCATATCACAAGCCAACTACAGTGTCAGTTAATGTAGGGAGAACCACTCTAGCACTAAAATCAGTTAAAACACTCATCTTCAAGCCTTCTGGAGCCTTCTTCAGTGAAAGCTTAGGGCACGCAAGGAATGCATGGTTGGGCCCCCACAGACCTATGCATACTATATAGGGGAGAGAAAAGGTTACTTTCAACAAAAGGCAGAATTACACCACATCTGTGCAAGCATTTAAACCAGTTTGTTTCAAATAGTTATCTGCTTATCCCAACTATTGCTGCTGACTGTGCTTGGCTAATTCAAGAGAAGATGATGAAGCAGGACCCAATTTTTTAAGGGAACGGAACTTTTTTCTGCAGGTGTCTTCCCCTCAGCAGACCACATCATAACAAAAGTGCAATAATTTACAAACTTTTCAAACAAATAGCTAGTAAAATTATACAGTTTTAGGGAAACAAATTCACTAGTTTAACCATAAAAGTATTTCCCCAGGTAACAAACCTTAAAGCATTCAGTAACACAGTACTTCAAAAATAATAATAATAGTAATTATAATACAGAAAATCCCTTCCACTTGTTACAAAAGACAGAACTGCTAGAAGATTTTTGCTTATTGTACACTATTTAACAGTTTTGCCATCTTGTGAAGACCATGCTGTAATTAAGAATATAACTATCAATTACAACAAATGAGTATGCAAATACTGACCTGACTTTGAAATTATATTCTTAGCCTTTTGCAAATGAAGACAAGGTAAAGCCTGAGGCCATGTCATCCAGGTACCCAAGAACTTACAAGACAGTTTACATCCGGAGTCCTAAGAAAGCACCACTTAGCATAAAGTACTTTGTATGTCTATTGCTGAATAGCATATTAAATAGTTTTGTGAGAACTGCTGAAACAGATTCTCATACTAATTGTAGCTTGACTTACAGAATTCAGGTTTGGGGATAACAGGGAACTTTGTGACAAAATTATACTCTGAAAAAAATATCTGCTAAATTTGGTCCAAGCATCTGAAAAAACAAACAAGGGCACGCAGGTCCCTCATTGCTTAATGCTGCTGTTTAGCTGATCCTTAAAAAAAAGAAAAAATAGGTTAATGGCAATAAGGAATAAGGAGGGCTGCCCATCACAGGCACAGAACTGTGACAGAATAAATAGTCTCTTCAGAGACATGTTCTAACTGTGGTTTTGCCATGTGAATAACTGATCTTGTACTACTGGAGAACCCTGAAATTTGTATAATATAGCCACAAGAAATTACTTCCTATTTAAAAAAAACGGATCCATTTGCTATTAACTGCTTTTCCAATCATAATTAGATAGGTGAAAAAATGATTAAAAAACTTTTTAAAACAATTACAAAGAGTGGACTGCAGTAGCAGCTATTCAAGCAAGATTCAAGCACAAGTTTAAATGAACTTTCAAGCTGGGAATTAGCCTTCTTTGTCGAAAATTTGTACAACTTTTTCAAAAACCTAAAAAGAGAGAGAAAAATATTAAGAAAATTTTATTAAGTGTTAGTCAAATAATTACTTTAAGTTAAAGCAGACAATAATTGACAGTAATTTTTTAAAATGTTTTTCTTACAACATTCACATTAATTCTTTAGTAGTGAAATTGGCATCAGTTCTGGGAAACTAAGATAGAAGAGCCGTATTACTTCAGAAAAGCAAAAGCTCATGAAAGTGAAAAAGACACGGCACTGTTAAACTCAGACACTGGGAATGTTTAGTCCAGCTCATGTTCAAGCAGAACTAATTGATTTCTTAAAGCTATTCACATCTTAATCAGTTCTTCAAGAGTCAAAGCAAGAGTAATACACATCAGTGCTTAATTAGCACACTAACCACACATACACAAATCTCAGAAGAATGCCAAAAATATGTACCCATGCCACTGTCATCCCCATGGTTTTTTTAGCTTATATACTTACTTCATCAACAGATTTAGAGGCATCCACTTTTCTGACTTTTCCCATTCTCTCATACAAATCTATTATAGGCTTAGTAGACTGGAGATATGTATGAATTCTAAGAGAAAGCACAGCAGAAAAGACCATTACATAGTAAAAAATAAACAGAAGGGAACTGAAAAGTTTTGAAGATAGTACCTCTTTTCCAGACTCTCCCGATTATCGTCACTCCTACCACTGCTCTTGCCTCTTTCAAGACAGCGGCCAATGCAGATCTACAAAAGACACCAAAGGAATGATCACAACTGACAACACAAGGTGCTGTCTTGAAAGCAGGAACAAACTAAAAATCCAGAAAATCTAAAAAGACCTAACACACAAAATACTGTCCAGATCTGGTGGACGTAACCAGAATTCACATGGAAAGTTTGATTATTCCAGAGAAAAAGTACGATAGCTTTACACTTCATCAGTTGATTAAAATGGGATTGGGGTCAGTCAAACAAAAAGCAACACCAAGCTCTATGGTTCGACTAGGTGTCCAACTTGAGATGTTTAGAGAAGAAAAGTACCTGATTTTCAAGGATGCATTCAGACTTTCTGAAAAGCAGCAAGTCTAATTGGACTACTAATATATGCCTGCACTGAAAGAAATTCATTGTACATTCTCCCAAGAATTTTGTAAGGCTGTGTACTAAGTTATTGTAAGTTAAAGTGTTCTTACTTGACATTGCCATCACAAAGATTTAGACATCAAAATCCAAGTAAAAGCGGAAGAACTAACCATAGTTAAAAGCTGCCCAATGAATTAGTTTTGAAATTTAAAGTTACGTAAAGAATGCTGACACATGCACTTTATTAATACATTTATTCTACTCATGCAACTGTTAAAAATTATTTTTCCTTACAAAGTAAATCCATAGTAAATAAAAAATCCAGAAGATCACATAGACTTATCTCTTTTTAAGTCTAGTGAAAAAACAGTAGAACCTCCAAATTAACACCCTACCAAGCGAAAAAAAAAATTTAATCTTCTTTAAGTTTTTAAATAGAAAAAAACCCTCACTTGTTGAGATTAAAAAATAATTGCAATTAAGTGAAAAAAGGAACAAAATTTCTCAGAAAACTGGGGAAAAAGGGAGAAAGTCAGCTTAAGGTGCTGGGATTCTCATATCAGTTTTTATGCCTCAAGGGCATTAACATATTAAGAAGACAGCACATCATGGTACTAGTTAAATTAATATCATGTATCACTGTCAAAATGCCCTTGTAACCTAATGACTTGCTGAATAAAAACGTTGATTACTGGCTGTTCTATAGCACAGCTCCTAACTATGAAAATAAAGACTGCTGCTGCCAGCACTTCAGAATTAAAGTAGATGTTGCTGTCAAGTTCAACTAAACACCAGTTACTGGGTGTAAGCAGCAATGTTTTCTAAAAATTAGCAAAATAATTTAAAATTTTCATAAGTTTTCCTGAAGAATACAATTGCCTGAAATTCTTCTTCAATAATATGTATTCACACATGATTATACCAAGTGCAGTTAGCTGCCTGCTATTGCAAAAACATGCAGTTTTTCATCTGTAAAAAGGAGTTGCCAAAAAATCCTCAAAACTCACAGATCAAGTTTTCCTCTTACTATCACACTAGTCTGTTCACTACCTGACAGTTTTACTGTTCTTGAGTGATTCTCACAACATAGCAAGAAAGGAAGTTACAGAATAACACACTTCATTACCTCATTGTCACAATCAAAAAAGAGAACAAAAGAAACATCCGCCTTTCCATCCATAGTCTTCTTCCAGCCTTGAAGATTATCTTCATTCCTGGGAAATCCATCAATCAAGAACTTGTTCTTCTGGGAATTGGCAGCCATTGTTTGATCCATAGCCTGATAAAAGGGAATCCAATTCATGATCTCCTGCACATCAGCCATTTATCTACTTATTAAATTACCCACAAAATGTTGGCATGGTAAGTTGAGAAGCATTTATCTTAGAATTATTACAGATTCACAAAGTGTATTTTTGTTTCACCTTCAATGCCTGCTAATTAATCCACTGATGCACCAATACAGCCTTCTTTCAAACTGAACTCACTATTTCATAAAGCTCTAAATTTTATAACACAATCCCAGCTTCAAAGCTGATTTTCTGCAAGATACTGGAAAGTGCTGTTACACAATACAATGCCAAAATATCCCTGATCTAGGGTTAAATCTAATGGGAAAACTCCAGATAAATTTCGTGCCATGAGCAACAGAAGCCTTTTCTGCCTTAAAGGGGATATTCTGGTTGTTTTCCTGGATAT
Organism: Eurystomus gularis; assembly: GCA_013400335.1. NCBI lineage: Eukaryota > Metazoa > Chordata > Aves > Coraciiformes > Coraciidae > Eurystomus > Eurystomus gularis. Next base: position 37,243 of record VZZY01025385.1, on the reverse strand, counting down.
CTAATAAGGATAAAGGCTGGAGCTTTTCCTTCCAAGGAATGTTAGCAGGTGCTCTTCTTCTTCACCTCGCTATTTATTTTGATAAAGGTTACAGAAACTTAGTACTTTTAATGCCTGTACCCTCCAGTTAAACAAGACTGAGCTGACCAAGAGGTCCAAAGCTAGGTAAGGGAAATAAGAAGTATAGAGTTTTATCGATTTCCCTAGAGCTACTACAAAAATAAAATAATCCATTCTCACAGGTCCCCAGGTATCAGAGGCCACTCAGAGAGTGGCCCCTTCAACCACTCAGAGAGAAACAGGAGTAATTGCTAAAAAAAACCAGCAGGCAATATACACCTACGTGTCTGCCATCTCATAGTGCTCACACTGGAGGAAAGACACTTCTTCCAGGATACGGCCACTGCTTTGTTGCTTTGTCTCCAAGAGTGAACCAGCAAGGAAATAGCCCTTTCCTTACCCTCTTCAGCAAGCTGATTGTTATTTCAACCGGTACAATTTCCCCCTCCTTAATGTAGTTCTCAATGAGTTCTCCATACTGCGAGCCCGGTCTTTTGCGTTCATCTCGAAGCAGGTCACCAGCAGAAAGGTGTGTGTAACCGTATTTCTGAAATGTGCAAAACAAACAAGCATAAATTCCCTCGAATTAGTACACGTGCAGAGTTAACATCAGTCAATGCTGCCAAACACATTTATCTTGGTATTACAACACGGAATACCGGGAATAGCATCTTGCTAGTGACGGAGCTATTCCATCTTCAGCGTGTAATCTGCCAATCCAGCACACTCTGTGCACCCAGAAAGCACAGCTGTAGAGAGGTTCCTGCGTAAAATGCTCAACAGGGCTTTGCTGAGGCATTTGTATCCTCTTTTCAAGGGTAATTTTGTGACATTTGGAAGTAAGGTTGTCTCAAAGACCCCAAAATGCTTCCTGAAATGTTCCATTGTGCAATGAGATGTTTAACAATCACCAAATTAGATTCAAGCTATACTCCATCCTAACAGTTCAGCTACTTAAAAACTAAGTCATCATCAGTTACTGGATCAAGTCTTGATTTACAAAGTGCCCCTCCTTGCTATGTTACACAATAGGTTTGTAATTTCACCTCATTACCTACTTAAAGAAAAGTGCATGAAGTGATTCCAAGTCCTTTGTGCCAGAGGAATGTTTCAAGCACAGTACAAGTCAGAAATCCTTACATTCCCATTGTGCTTCTGGCACCAACTTCCTCTTCTACCTTTGTCAAATCACTTATAACTCTGCACCTAATGCTGCAGCTACACAAACCATCCTACGTATGCATTCCTCCAAACCCAGCCCTGAATATGTCCCTGCTACCTCGCTCCCAGGGATGAATGTCACAAACTTGGAGGGCAGCCCTTGGTGGAGAAGAGAAGTGCCTTCTCCTAACGATGATGTGGCAGATGAAGGTAAACAGCTCCACTGGTGCCGCCCTATGTCACACCATGTACAGTACACAGAAAGAGAGCAGAGAGATAGGTCTGAATTATACTGGTATGCAGGAAAACAGCAAACACCATTACTCTTTTGTCTCATCTCAGACTACATCTAAAAAAACGTTGCTAACACAAATACCAGAAGTATATTACACTTGAATTTCTCAGGCATTTACTATCAAAACAATTATTTCTTCAGTTCATTTAACAGCACAAGAAAAGTAATTGAGTGTACTATGCTCCTTGATCAAATATAGTCCATAAAAAACAGGCAATAAAGCTACCTCCTTGGTGATTACCTAAGCCAGCTATACATCCATAACAGAGCACATCTATACATACCCATCCTAAAGTTTTTACACAAAAAAAGCAGCAGCAGAAAACTTCAGGGTTATCAGCTTGGCTGCAGCAATTGCAAAGCAAATTTCAAAAAGGTGTCTGAGCAGCGTAATAATGTGACTACACACTTTTTAAGGCTGCGAACTTGGGATTTAAAAACTTGGCTACTGGACTAAGTACAGCAGAAATATTACACAACCCGCTAAGTGACTTTAAAAACATTTCAGTTGCTTTCCAATTTCACCCACAAAAGCGTGGAAAGTTAATTCTGCCATAGTAATAATTTACGAAGGGATATAATTACCTAAATCTCCAAAACTCTACACAGCTGGCAATAAAAGGAAAGCAAGATTTTGCTCCAAATAACTGTGAAGAAAAAGCTCCACAGACATCCTCTATAAGCTCACTGTACTCCCGCTTTAATGTGTGTTGCATTTGGATATGCCTATTTAATTGCACATCTAAATATTAACTATGAACTATAGAAGCCATAAACCAGAATAAATCTTTCCTTATAAGCAAGAAACCTTACTCTGCTCTACCCTAAATTAACATGTGGTTCTTCTTGCTAAAGTTAAAGAATGATGATATTTTTAACATCAAGTTTTTACAAAGGAGAAAACAGGACAAAAATATAATCCCTTCGGTTTTAGAGGATTACTAAACCATTTAATTTTCCTTGGCATTTCCCTTTTCATGCATGAAAACAAAATTGAGTTAGATAATTTTTTGACTTCTCTGTCTTTCGCAACAGCAAACTAAAATAGTTTTTAACGGCTGAAGAGGAAAGTAGAAGACAGAAGTGTTTTAAAGTGCTGTCATATAAACAGACTTTGTTTTAGGTAATAGTAAATTGTATTCTTGAGCAACCTTCAGAATAGATTAACCAGGCAATAAGAAAAACAAACCTCTCCTTCAGGGGCAAAACATCTATTTGTTAACTGTATGGAGTCAAAAGCCAACGAAAACATGTCGGTTTAAACAATGCAAACAAGCACAGAGAAAGGCTTGGCGGCTGCTCCACACACAGGCAGCTTCAGAGACACAGTGCTCACACTATTCTTGCCAGTTTTAATCAACCTGTACATGGCACAAAGTTTCTTTCATCTCAGGTGAGATAAATGCTACGCAAATGTCTTGAATTGGAGCAAATCGTCACATCCCCAGGAGCCTGCAAAAGAGATTGTGATGTAACCTCACAAAAACCAGGGCAGCGTCTTGCCAAGGTTTACATTGTGCCAGCACAACTTTCCAGCAGCGTCAAGTATATCTTGACGAAATCCCCAGAAAGTGACTTGTAGCAACTTCTGCCTAATTCTTCTCCGAAAAATCAGAAAGGCAGCAGGACTGTGATTGCCAAACAACAAAAAAGCAGTTTCTCCAGTTCTTTAAGGATGCATACATGCTAGAATCATGATGTCCAACTGAAGGGAAGACTTGACACAGAAACCGAGTTAAAAACATTTTCCAAATACTTGGGTGCCAAGCACCTAAAATTTGGACAGATTTTTAGATTATAAAGAAGAAAAAAGAAAATATAGTATTAGCTATTCTGAAACTTATTTCAGAGATAACGTTTTCTGCTACACTAGCACACTGGCTTGTTGCTCTACAAGAAGAAAAAAGACATTAAACCAGTAAGTTGCTATTACACAAGTTCTCACTATCTTTAAAACTATTTCTATATTTGGAGAATCATAATCGAAATCTATTACAAAAATTAACTGCCAATGAAAAATATTTTAAAAAAAACAGCTGTCTTCAGCATCACTGTAGATATTTTCCTCATTTGCTTTAAAAGAAAAAAACCACCAAACAAAATAACCCCATAGTGACATGGAAATGCAAGCTCAAGTTTCCACCAACTCCACCATGGAGGTGTTACTCAGAACAGCACGTAGCAGTACTGTAAAGAACAGTGCAAAATACTGCTCGCTCGTTTGTCTCACAGTGGCCTGCTAAATCAGTCCCCATTCAGCAGGGCAAACTGGGACACGTAAGATGTATGCTCCACATCTCCAAATTACAACCCAAGACCGCAGTCTCCCTGGGATGCCCTTCTCTCCTCTGTCCTACAGCCACTTCTAGCGTTCTTTGCTCAGCCGGAATTTGCAACTTTCAGTCTGCAGACAGAACAGGCTTTGTTTCAGTAACTACAATAAATAAATGAATACAACTGAAAATGCATGAGTCACATCTGTGTCACACTTGAATGAGGCGGAGTCTGCCCCAGCAACCTTCAAGGCAGTCTGGAAGGGTCAGCGGTGTGCAGCAGCTGCTGCTGGGGCTCCGCACACAGCCAGCTTTGAGGGGCACAAGGTTTGTTTCTGATTCAGCCCTGTGTGGTCCAGTAACTCATCTCCCCACTAAACACACAGCTTGATACTTCCTTCAGTGAGCAAATGCCAAGAAAAAGCAAGAGAAACACAAATTACTGCTTTGACCTTGACTCCTATCTTGGCTTATCAGTGTTACACTGAAAATGAAAGTCACAGGGCTTAAGATCTAAACAAATAAAATACAAACTTTTATTGCCCTAGTTGACCTGTTGTATCTTGGGCAACCGTAATATACAACCAAAATTTGCTACAGACACCATGCAAGAACTCATTAAAAAAAACCCCCAGAACTGTGTTGAGCCTGCAGCCTTCAGGTTTTTTTTTTAACCTAAAAAGTTTTGTCTGTCCTATTACCAATTAGCACATGAAATTTAAAAACTTTGAGGTATAAGCTATAATGCAGCAATAGACCTTCTGTCTGTTTATTCCAATTTTTAAAAAAATTGAAGACATTTTCTTGGTTGAAATATGTTCTTGCCTCTGGGGGAGGAAAAACAAACAAAAAAACACATTAACAAAACAAAATGCACAAAGGAGATCCCACTGACAGTGCTCCCAGGGACGGGAGGAGTAAACAGAGCACCCCAGTGCTTCAAGAACGCTGAGCTCAATAAAATGCACCCAGTATGTTTGGGAAAGTCCAAAATTCAATGCCCAGTGTTACAAAATGGAACCATATAAGGATAAATCTTCAGGGGGTAGATTTAAGCAATCAGTCTCCCTGTTTTAAAAAAAGCTCCAAAGTTCAGAAATATAAATTTATATTCCAAAAAACAACCATGAGAACTTCAGGCTAAGTAGAGCACTAATACTTGGCACTCTGGCAAGACAATTCAGAACTTGAGCTTAAAATTAAAAAACACTTATTTCAAAGAAGTTAATGCTGTCTCTCAGCAGACTTCCAGGAGACAACACAGGACAGCAAAACCTAAATCTACTACTACTTTCAGAGCAGTATATCTGATACAATGAGTTCTTTGCACTGTTTCCTTCACCCTAGGAAACCTCCTTATCATATTACACCAAAGCAACATAACAGCTTTTTCTACTTGGATATTAACTTATGCTCTTGTAAAAGGAGAGGGCTCAACATCCCACCTTGTGGAGTCTTAGATTTAACCACAAACATATAGGATAGGCCTGTAGTGGAGCTGAGTTATGTTTTAGGTACACAGCGAGGGATATCTTGCATACCCTGAATCCCTACAGAATCACCTTGCCAAAACAAACAAACAAAAAATCAACTAAAATCTTGCTTGGAATAAAGACAGATTATTTAGTTATTATTCTTCCCACCAACCAAAACCATTTGCATTTCAGGCAAAGGATGTAAAGATTTAAAACTTAAGTACATGAAAACATATTTTGTGCAGATTTGAAAAATGCTTTTTTCCTTGACTTTACCATAACCATTTTATAAGCAAAGTTCAGAAACCAGCAATAAAACAGCAACCTCATCCTACACACTAAATAATCTCATAGTCACAGAATATACAAACACTGTGGAAAGCATGAAGGCTATTCCAAGAACCTGCATTGAACTACCTCCTCAATCTGCCTCACAAGACAACTATGCAACTGTCCCAGATGATGGCAAGCTCCACCTACCAGAGCCGTGGAAGGTTGCAGGAGTTAATCTGCAGAGCTGGAAGGGAGAGGATAAGAATTTAAGAGGGAATTCTTCTTCATCCCTTCCTAAATAGTAGGAACTGGTCCAGAGCAGCATCTCTGCTGTATTTGCATTTCAGTGACCATTCTGTGAGTTTGTGGAACATACACGAGTCTCCCCTCTGTATCGGAGAAAACCAGCCTGGTTCAGCTGTCTCCTCCAACCTTATCTGTGAAGATAAAGAAACCTAATTGCTTACCTGCTGTTCTCTTTCATACACTGTGTCAATACCCACTTCCGCTTGTTATTGCGTCTTCTTCCCTTAAATCTTTTCTCCAGTTTGGTCCAGATTTGGCATGAATACACACCTTCTCCACAATGAGGGGCTCCAGTACACACATATTGAGCAGTTATGAATTAGTAGTACTAGTACTTAACAAATACATGTTTCTCCTACAACATGCGATAGCCATCTGCCTCTTCTGGGAATGTAAAGCATAACCAGCAAAATAATGACACTACTTCGAGAAATTGTTCCCAGGTAGTATGTAATACCACCTTTACTCTACAAAACAGAGCTACCCTTGGTTTAATAAAACCATTTAGTGCTGAAATCATACAAGATCCCACCTCAGCAAGGTGAGTCTTCTCCCATGTGACACGTCTTTAGTACGAACAGCAACTGAGAAATATTTATAGCTCATACTGACTTTTTGTTCTGCACAAACTTCAGATTTACAGCAAGATACTGGGTCAGATTCATTCCAAACAAACTAATACTATTCAGTCCATTTACAACAAGGATGAATGAGGTTTATTATTACACAGCTGCAGCTCCGTTTCTCTGTGGCAAGCTGCCAACAGGGTTTAAAATCCGCAGGAAAATACACCTTCATCCTAAAGGCAGCATTGACTGTGTACAGGCTACACAACCTCCTGCACCAGGGCTCTCTGGGGGACTGCCAGGGGCCAGAACAAGGATGCATGCTTCAAAAAGGTGCTGCTCTTCAATACTTCTGCTGCATTTCATCCACACTTCCCTGGTCATGTCCCCTTTTTCTAAAGTTTCCTAGCAGGCTCGCATCAGTCCAGCTTTCCCTTCAAGTACCTCAGCTCTTCTCTCCTCAAAGTTTGGCCAGTGGCTCTTGTAGAGGTGTCCAAGCAAGCAGAAAGGCCATCCACTGCAGTCAGCGGGTCTGAGTGCTTTCTACTGTCAGCTCATTGACTTCAGTAAAACTTCTTTCCATGCAGTGAATAGGGTTAGCAGAATTAAAGCCAATTTACATTTATTAGCATTTGGACTTCCCTTTCCAGGCTTAGAAAATAAAATAAATACAGTAAAAGCAAAGTTAACTTTCTTCTTTCATTTTTAGCTGCATATACAATTTGAGTAGCAATGACTCATTTCAACTCTTCCTAATAAATTGGTCTTTAACCAATTATAATTGCCTATTAAGCCAAACTTCTAAACAGCAGCCAGTGGCCACACAAGGTACTTCAGTCCTGAGGCTACTTTAATGGTTTGGTGAAAGCCATTAATGACAGCCTACAAGATTCCCCTACAGTTTAAGCTCATTTGTCTGCTATGTGCCAGAGGCAGAATTTGACCTCACCAAAAAAGCTTCATGAGCTCTACGAACCTTTCATTCCACAATTTAATTTAATGAATAAGCCAGTTTAAAGCAGAGTCTGTAATTTGAGGTTAAAATCCTTTAGAACTAAAGTTGTAACGGCATTTTTCAGTCTGGGCTAAATTCACGCTAACTTGGCTATACAGCACTGAGGACTAGGATATAATGGCAGTGTGGATAAACGGTAACAGCACTGCCAGGGCATCACCAGAATAGATGACACAGAAAACATGTCAGTGCCAGGAATTGCAGGGGTTTTTTTTCCACCAATAGTTTCAGAAACATGAGCATTGCTACAGTTCTTAGTAATTTCTTTCAGTGCAGGTATGGATAAGCTTTGATCCTATATGGCTTTCAATAATAAAAATACATACAACTGCTCGGAAGGAGAAAAAAAATAGAGGAAAAAAGCTGTTTCAGATCCAACATACACATTCAGCCCTAAGGCATTCAGCCTTAACTAGTTCTGTAATTATCCCCTGAATACAGTGCAATTATCCCTGCATTTGTTGCTTATTAAAAGGACAGTATTATACCATGTAGCATTCACTGTTCTTTCTCAGATACTTGTTTTATCTCAGAGGCCTGGAAAGATGTATTTGGAAAAGTAAAAATGTAAAAAGTATAGCATAAAGTCTTCTCAATCTATACTGTCAGTTCTAGGCTCTTTGAAAAGAGAGAAGATGATTAACCATCTATGGGTTCAGGACATCCTTGGACCTCTGTCATATTTTGTCATAGAACAGAATTGTAATTCTACATTTATATTTTGCTTTCACAACTTACAAAGACGGAACCGACTCAGAAAACCAGTGCCCTGCAATGTCTACTGTACCAGCTCTTACATTTACAGCACAGGCTTCAGAAGACACGGACCTTGATCCCACACACTGGAAGTCAACGCGGCAGCCCAGGGTGTGTGAGTGGCAGCCCCACAGTCACCTACGTGGCCACGCAGCTGTGTACAGAGCCACCCACACGGGCTAGGCTGCAAGACCAGCCTGACAACGCACCACCACCCAGACAGCCAAGAACTTCTCAAGGGCCTCAGTCCTGTCCCTCCACCAAGGCGCAGCGGGCACCAGGGCTCCTGCCCAAACCGCTGCCGTTAAGGAGACGCTGGGGTAGCCGCCAGACCCCAAGCAGGTGTCCCACCGCCTAGGGTGGATACCAGTGCAGGTAGACCCACCAGTGGAACGGGATCCCGCAGGGCTGAGGGCGAAAAGGCAGGAGAAGGAAACAGGGTGGTCCTTAGCTAGGCTGCCTGAGAGGGGCTGGGAGGGGAGCAAGAGGGGCTGGGGCTGCCCCCGCCCCTTCTCCGGCTAACGGGGAGACGCGGGTCGGTTATTTGCATTTTATCAAACGTGGATGTAGGCCAGACAAGAGCCCAGACCGCACAGGAGATGCGGGGCGACCACCCCCAGCAGAGGCACGGACCCTGCCGGGGGTCCCGCACCTCCCTCCCAGCGCGCCCGGCCCGCAGAGCCCCCACAGCCGCAGCCCGGGACGCGCAGCCCGGCACTTGCACCCCGCGCCGAGTCACCCCACTGCCCTCACCTCCACGATCCGAGCGCACTGCGTCCCCTTGCCCGCCCCTGGCCCGCCGAGGACGAAGA
>VZZY01025385.1:4797-27324 GCA_013400335.1 Eurystomus gularis | reverse complement strand
GCCGGCCGCCGCGGCAGGAGGAGGGCGCAGAGCCGCGGCCGCCCCGCACAGACCCCGTTCTGCCCGACCTGCGTCTGAGGTACCCGCTCCGCCTCGGGGAAGCCGCTTGAGGAGGGTCCGCCGCGCCCTTCCTGGCAGGGTGGGGAGGTTGGTGCGTTGCCCCCGGCCCGCCGGGGCACACGCTGGGCTCGGGGCCGCTCTGCGCGGCGGCTCTGCTTCTGGAGAGCTGTAGGAGGGTGTTTCTGATCCCTGCGTGCCAAAAACTAGTGACGACAAAGCGGCTTTAAAGAAAGTTTCCCCTAAATTCAGGACTTGTTTTGGTGGGCGTTTGCCTTTTAATGCGAATCGAGTGTCGCTGAAAACATGGGAGGGAGGTGAGCTGCTTAGAGAACCACCTTAAAAATAGAGACATTTCTTTCCTGGGAACTTCAGGGAACACAAAGAAAACACCATGGCAAAGTCTGACGCTTCAAATAACTACAAAGGAAGTTCTTGTTTATTTGTGAAAAAGCGTTGAGATAAATGCCAAATGATGTGAACTGCCAAATGTTTTGTCTTTTACTTACTATACTTGTTGTAGGCAACTTTTAAAAAATGTAGTCCTGCTTGTGTAAATAAGTTCATGTGATTACATACTAGTTTCTTCAGGCCTTTTGAAGTATGGTTGCAAATCTTGTGCTGCATTATTTAAGTCGATGCTTTATTTCAGAGATCTTAAAAGCTCATGTTTGTTGAGTGCTAACTTTAAAAACTGACTAAAACAGGGCTTTGGAAGATTTGTTAAATTGTCAAGTTAAGATTTTCTGTGTTTCTAATGTCTTATAACCTTTTCCTTTCCTACAATATATCCGGAACAGCTTTTTCTGGAGCATTTTCTCCAAACGTGTATTTTGACCTGCAGATCTTCATAGATTACATGAAGGAAGTGTCAGGTGGAAAATGAAAGTTTTGTATTGACTTTGTAGTTCATATCCTTGACAGCTTCATAGGACAGTGTTTCTGCTTCATTGGCCTGGACTTGAAACAAAAAAGTACCGACAGCTTACATATCCTATTTGTTGTTTTTCTTACAGTGCTACTCCTTTGTTCCTTCTTATAAATGATGTTTGAAAGTACTAATCTTAATCCATTTTCCTTTTTAACCTCTGTAACTTTCTTCCCAGATTTGTTCCAGAAAGGATGGTCCCTTTCAGTTTCCCTCTGTCAAAGTGTGCACTTTGGGACCCGGTCCCTATGGGTGATGTCATTGGCTCACATATTGCTTATTACAGGTATGAATAACCTTTTTTAAGCGGCTAAAGGTTAAAATAAATTAAGAATTATATGATTGAAAGCCTTCTTTTATCTTTTGAGTGTACTATATGACAAGGTGCAAAGGAATAAAAAGAACCATTGTGCTCATTATAAGTATATAGGGATTTTCATTGGAAAGATTTGAGAGTTTCCCTTTCTTGTGTAACCAGTCAAGTGGGTTGGAGGTGCCTCAGTCTAAAGTAATTTACAATTTCTTTCAATTTCCTCCCCATATAGAAAGGTGTAAAAGTAACTGCGTCTTTGTGGTTTTCTTTGACATGTTTTTCCTTGTCTCTAAACATTTGTAGAGGAAAAAGTATTTTCTACAAACTGGATACAGATAGTGTGCTTCAAATAAAACTAAGCATTTTGCTTGCTTCAGGAATCTGGATTAAAATGCCACAAGTTCTGAGTTTGTTTTTTTTTTAGAATGAGTTTAGAGGCAAATCTGAATCACTTGGGAATTTCTAGGGCAGGGTATTCCAAACTTGATTTGTAAAACAAACGGAGGATAAAAATTGATCCTTATTACATAAATGGGTATTTTTAAAGTCTGATGTTACAAAAATCTTACTGTAGTTATTAGAGCAATTATATGAGCAAATATATGCATATATATGTGCGTATAAGGGTGGACAACCCTTACATACGGATCAGAGGGGCCTCTACTTGTACTTGCCACATCATATTCTTTGAGTTACTATTAAAACCTCTGAATTTTAACACGCTTAGAAGAAATAACTTTTATTTTTATGGAGGCACTTCACTTAATCTTGAGCAGTTGGGATTTGAGCCATCATCACAGTATTCACATAAACCATTAGCTTCACTTTCACCTTTGACCTCTTTTCAAGTCAAAATCAGATAAGCCATCTCAAGCTAAAATAACATCAATATATTTACTGTCTTAGATTCCAATTTTACTGGCTTTTTTTTTTTTTTTTACTAAATAGTGATTTTATAATTACCTAATCTTTCTCCATACTTGCACTCCTGTGTCTTTGAGCTCAGTCTGCTGCTGCTTTAAACATTCATGCTAAATATTGTGCTAAAATGAGAGAATACCACATCAAAATTAGTTAAGCTTTTTGGCCCTTTCTACTCTTTAGTTTCTGTGTTTTGGTCTTAGTGTTTCTAATTCTTTCCACCTTCTATTAAAATAATTCACTGATGTCCATCTCTAGTTCTTGTGACAATGAGGCCCTTCAGATGAAAAAGCTTTTCCCTCTCCTTATTACTTATTCTCCATAAAAAAAAAACACTTCTCTTTCCTTCCTCATTACTCTCTACAGGGAAAATTGTTTCCCCTCTGATGTTCATTTGCTGGACTAGTCAAGCAAAATATTCTTGTTGACATGATTGTACAGATCACTCTGTGGAGCTGCTCCAGTTAAAATACAGCTTTCTTGAATATAAATAGTTGTGGTGATGCCCAGAACAGGAGCTATAATTCCATCGGTATTTTATACTATGTTGGTAATTCTTACCTTTTGGTTGTTCAGGGCTTTGGGTTCTTTCTGTGTATTTTCTTTTTTAAAGGACAAAAAAGCCTGTAGAAGCTATTGTGATATAATAAATGATTTTTAAAGCATTAAAATTAATTTGGATCTTAAACTTGCTTATTGTTTCTTTTTAGAAACCCAAAGTTATCTATGATGGAGAAAACCTTGCGACTTGCCTATCGCCATGCCAAGCAGAATGAAAAGAAATTATTTTCCTGTTTTTTGCTTGGGACTCTTGCAGTAGATGAAGGTAACTTCAAGCATCAGTTAGACAAGCAGCATTTGTTGGCTGATTCATTATCAAGGAGCTTGAGTTGTTGCTCTTGGACTGTAACTTTATTTCTTTATTTTAAAGATGGGGAAGGTATAACGCTAACAATAGACCGCTTCGATCCTGGTCGAGAAGTTGCTGGTGCATCGGGCAAAATTCCAACTGCATCTCTGCCTGGAGACTTTTTGATTCCATGTACAGTTAATGCCTGGGGACCTTCTTCAGATAATATTCTAGTGCACAGTGCTGAAGATATCAGCTTAGCTTTCAAGGTAGGCATCTCTTGGCAACTTTGGGGTCTCTTAAATAATAAACTGTCTTCTAGGCCGGAGACTGGACTATGCACAGGGCTCGATTTCCAATCGCCATCAAACACAGCAAAGTTGTGGCTGAAGCAAGACTGTTTAGTTGGTTATGTGAAATGAGCTGCTCGAGTGTCATTGAAAAGTGTATCAGAAACCATTAAAATCAGTCAGTCTTCACAGGTGTTTAATGTTCACATAGTTTTTAACCTTGGACTAAAATCTTGCTGGCTGACCAAAGGTTTCTAGTTGGTCTGACCACCAAAACCAGCAAGACAATACTGTTTGCAGCTAACTTACTTAAGAAAAAGGCAGCTTTTTCTTTCAAATCTATCATGAATGAGTTGCAAGAAAGCGTGTGAAGTCTGTGTAGGTTAGTAGTTAAAGCTGAAATGTGTGCCTGTCACTTCTGTGCTCTGCTGTTGACATGTAATCTAGTAAATGTATCTTCTGTTCCTGTCAATGTTTGCCTGTAGTTGTTGTTGTGGGTATTTTATAATACAAGTAATGCTTACTTCACATCTAAACTGTCTCATGAGGTTACATCCAGTTGTTAAAATACAAATTTCTTGAATGCAAGTAGGAGAACTGACTGATCACCTTGAGCCTTCTATATGCCTGTGATTTTATTCATTTTATACAATTTAAGTAACCCCAGTTTTTTTAATACGTCATAAAACAATGCTAAGATATGCATAGCTTAATTTCAAGTGTATTTTACATTGTTCATTATATTCAGTGTAGCCATGACTTCTAGAGACCTGGGTTAATGGCTTTTTATACAATGGCTACTGCAATAGTGGCTGTGATGAACAGTTTGAGTTGCTTGTGTAGTACAGCTTGAATCAAGGTAGTTATAGCAAGAAAATTTAGTGTATTTAACTTTTTTCTCTTTACTTCTAGGGCCTGCAGCACAGTCTGTGCAGTAAAGAATCACTGGATCTTTCTAAACTGCTCACTGTTAGAGCTCACATTGTTTTCACAGAAAACTTGGATAATCTACATTTCAGTTTTCACTGGGCTTCTATTACTGCAGCAAATGTCTTGGAGTACACCCCTGTGAAGTCTGTCCCAATTATTCCCACAGCCCTAGCAAGAAATTTGAGCAGTCCTATGAATATTGCACAAGTTCAAGGAACTTCGAAATGTGGGTGAGTAAAGAGTGGTGCTAGAGCTATCAGAGTTGCCTGGCAGTTTGTTGCATTTCCTAAAGCAGGTAGGCAGGTGATATCTCAACCAGTACTTTGCTTTTTAGTAAAACAACTAGCAAAAAAATAACAACTTCTTTTCTTGTTTATAATGTTTTCGATTTTTCCAAGTAACAGGAAATGGGGTGGGACAAAAATCTGAACTGGTTCAGTAGGAGTTCTCCTGGCTTTTGACTTAGGTGGAAGGATCTTCCTACTGGGGCAGAGGAACAGGTCACTGGTTAACATAATAAATATCAACAGCATTCGGCTTTTTAAACAATATCAGTGCTTGCCCTAGAATGAAAATCAGATGAATGTGAACCAAAGCTTTTTGTGTTAATCCTGTTTACAGGATGATATTGGGGAATCGTCACTGTGACTGATAACTAATGTGGTAGGGTAAACTAGGGATGGGCCAGGGAAATAATTGAAGCAACTGAATGTCATTTTATTTGGAGACAGGCCTCATGAACACCTCTCTGAGAGTTACTCTTTAAATTTAATGTGATTTGCACTTCTGAATTTGTTGCAAATAACATAATAGGCATATTTTGTCCTTAATAATTCTTTGATACACAGGGAATTGATGAAAAGCTGAGGAGCTGCTGTAAGTGTGGAGGGAGAATGGTTTAAATTTTTTTCCATGAACTTTTTCCCTTCCAGTATTTGCTAAACTTGTATTTGTCTCTTCAGGATTTTTTTTCTGAAAGACTCCTTTCCAAAATACTAAAGAAATGGAACTTCTGCTTTCTTTCAGATACCTTACGATGGACCAGACACGAAAATTGCTTTTGCTGCTCGAATCTGATCCCAAAGCTTGTGCTCTGCCGTTAGTTGGGGTGTAAGTGTTTCTCTCTGTTTGTACAGATTAATACATGTATTGATTTGAGATGTTTTTGAGATTATGTAGTGGAAACTTAGTAATGGAAGTGTGTCTAATTGGATATTTCTTCTTAATCCTAGTTGGCTGAGTGGTGTCACTCATATCTGTAGTCCTCAAGTCTGGGCCTGCTGCTTGCGGTATTTGTTCAGTTCATCAATTCAAGAAAGGCAAGTCACTTTTATCTGTAAAACACAAAAGCTATTGGCTGCCTAAAAATCTATTCCACAGAAATGTGTGGCAACATGGGCTCTGCTGAAAGGTATTTGAGGGAATTCTGTGATTTATATGTATGATATCAGAGGTAAGGCTGCCTGCTTTATTTGTTCTTTCTGGTTTTGGCTTCTACCTCACAAACTTTATATGACTGAAGTGTTAGAAAGCTGGGCTGGTATCTCAGACAGAAGGAGGTAAACATTAATATCATTAAGGTCACTGCATTTCGGTTTAAATAAGCAGCAGCAAGCAGGAAATAGAAGTTTAAACAGTGGTGGGGTTTTGGTTTTGAACTTTTTTAGTAGCTGTTTTCTTTGACATAGTCTTTCTCCCTGGCAGTGTCTGACCAACATATTGAAGCATATTGATTTGCAGCCAATACTGTCTTGTTATGACTTCCTGCTAAATATTCTGGTTTCATAGTTTTTGCACTCTGATTATTTTTTGTATTATTATTATGATGTTAGTAGATAATAATTTCTCATTCTCTACGTCTTTTCACTTGTAACATTTGCCAAGTTCTATTTATATGGAAGCTGGGAGGGAGTTCAGGTGTTTATAGTTTAAAACTACTTTTCAGGTAAACTTTAAACTATGCTGTATGAATAATAATTTATTCTGCTCAACCACACTTGCTTTTAAATTATTAAATGAAACCACATTTGGTGAGCAGATGTGTGTATAATTACAGAATAGACTTTTTTCCCTTAATTTAAATATGCTCAAATACAGATAAGAGCCCAATTAGATTATTAGATAGGCAAGTTAGATGCTTGACTCTCATTAACTTTTCACTGATTCCATCTTGGAAGTGGATTAGGCAGATTTGATGAACCATGCAAACAGAATTAACCTCTGCAGACTAACTGCTTAATCTGTGCATCATACATTTTTAACTCTTAAGTTGTAAGTAGAATTTTAAAGTTGTGTGTGAATGCATTTTTCAAGTACCTTGTTTCTACTGCTTTCTCTATCACATATATTATTTAAAAAAAAACCCCAAACACCACCCCCCACCCCCAGCAGCCCCACCACACCAAACAAGCATCTTAAAAGTGCTATGAAAAGAAAAATTGTTCTGCAGGTAGTACTCCATTTTCCTGGAAACACATATTATTTTCATTATCCTTGATCCCTTTTGTTAAATGTTGACTGTTGTTACTGTTCTCAGCTTATAGAAAAAAACTTCAATCTAATTTTTCTTAAAAAAAAAAAATCTGTTTGCTAACAGGTATTTTTGGAATGTTTAGGGAAAATTGAAACACTAAGTGTCTTTAAAATACATCTTCTATTGAATTATATATTAACAATATCATGATACCATTTTTACAGCTGTTTTCTTCTGTGCTGTGATTGAAGTCTTCTAGGAGTTCTTTAAAGTACTAAGTGATCCTAAAGGCTTGAACTAGAAAGTAGACAAATTATTCCTGTTTCTCTGTTGTGCTTTGATTCTGGCGTGTGGCATCAGTCATAAGTCCATCTGCTCTATCTGTAGCTCAGTAGCACTCAAAATGCAGTGATTTACCAGTTTGCTAAACTGTGTGATAGTTTGCTCAGTATGTTGAAAAACTGAAGCCCTTCTTCCTCTTTCTTTTTTTTTTTTTAACATGTGTTGGGTTTTTTTTGTTTTGGTTTTTTTTTTTCTATTTTAGGGTTTTTTCAGAATCTGGGAGTTTTCTTTTTGTGCTTTATTCGTTGACACACAAGGAACCGGAGTTTTATGAATGTGTTCCATGTAGTGGACAGACTGAACTGGGGTTTCAGATCTTAACTTGCAAAGAAACAGTGCACCTTTTCAAAGTAAGTGCTTGGTTTCCTACTGCATTGTGGTACTTTAAAATGTAAGTACTTAAAGGAGGAGTCACAATAATGTGACCCAAATGGAACTGCAGAGTTTGAGAATGATGTAGCTCTATAAAGCTACTTTTTTACAGTGATTGCTTTAAATTCCGTTTGTCTCTCAAATTGAGAGATGGCCTCCAAAGTCAGCAATGGCTCACTTAAGAATCCGTCTTTTAAAAAGTACTGTGCTGTGTTGGACTTGGTTAGCGTGCCTTCTTACTCGTGACCTTTTGGTTTTATGAGCAGAGATTCTGATTTCCTCTAGCATTTGTTAATCTGGTGTGCTGTGTGCATGCTGGACACGTCACAGCTGCTATGGGCGATGCACGTCAGTGCTTTCTGGTGAGCAAAGCTGGGTACTTGTGCTTTGCTTGAAGTTGAATGCAAAAGGGAATTCAGTGGTTGCTAATCTGCACGTGTCTTGTTGCATTAACAGTAACAAAGCGGGAACAATTTTATCTTTGTGCAAAGTAACTCTTTAAAATAATTTTAATGGTAAAATGTCTGGGAGATAACTAATAAGGTTTGAGGAAATTGTAGGAAATCTCAGTTCCTTACATGTTTTTCTAGGCTTGTGTTGTTAATTGTTGAATTGTTAATCTGCTTGATAAATGCTCCTGTGCTTTGGCATAGAAGCAGCTAGTGTAACGTGTGTCCTGTGCTGTTTACTCTGTCCAGTTAAATTTCCCTGTTCAGTGCCACCTTCCACCGTTAGCCTAGGTACAGCTTAGCTGGCTGAAGATGGCAAGCCTCTTAACAGAGGCTCTCTTCTGCTGTCTCCAGGATTTGCCCAGCTGTGCTATGCAAAACTGTATCGGAACAGTTGCTGTTTCCTATGGTGGTGAAGGCTTGTGGAAGAGTATCTAAGCAGTTACAGCGAGGAAGCATCTGCTCATGGCTATAATTAGGCCAACTACTTTACAGAGTAGCAGGGGAACAGTGTTAATCAGGAAGGGAAGTTGCCTGCCTCCTTGTAGTACTGAAAGAACTGAGAATTGAAACTAGAGGACAGGCAGCAAATAATCAGATAGAAACATCCTTAAAACTATTTCTTTGGTAGTAGTGCCTCAGTGATTAAAAGTTGAAAGTTTCACGCTTCACAAATACAGAAAATTTCATTCCAGAATGTTGAACCTTCAGACAAGAGCTTTATCCAGTTTGAGTTGAGTGCAGAAAACCAAAATGCAGAAACTGAGTTCTTCAGCAGAGTTTGCAAGAAGCTTCCTATCAGAAGGTAAATCTTTCAGGTCTTGTTTATGTGCAGAAATGAAATATTTGTTGGATGAGGCTTTTTGACCTCTGCTGTGCCAGGTGTCAGTTTAGCTGTGCATACAGTGATGTTCTTGTACTAAAATGTGTGTATGTGCTTCTGTTTATTCCTAGAGGTAATATTCTTCAAGTAAGGTGGTCAAGCTGACCATATTCCAAGAGAAACTAGTTTGTACCCTTAACTTAGTTGTACCCTTGATACTGGTGGTTGTAATTTATGCAGTGGTTGTTTCTAAAAAGGCTTCCTTACTGATGGAGATTAGTTCACTGTATTAAGCTTTCTGTGAGAACTGTCCTTTCAAGCAAATCTCTAATTGAAATCTATTTAAGTTGGTAAAAATTCCTTTTACTTTCTGACTTTCCAGAGCTGTGAGACCTGGATAGGTTGAAACTTAAGGATTTTAAGAACTTCACTTGTCTGTCAAACGTTTATCTATAAGATGCCCTGTATTTTCCTTTAAACAGTGTTACGATCTTTACTGTAGCACTCCCTGTATTTCTTATATAAGTCAGTGCTTTGCTGTTAAAATGTCACTTAAAAGGTGTGTGTGCCTGAGAGGTGAGTGCTGATACTGCGCTGTAGATGGCACAGTGAAAAATGTAAAGATTCATGTTACTGCTGTCAAATCTGACAAGCAAACACTTCTAGTTTGATTTATGTTGGTTTTAGTCCGTCCCAAGGCTGTTCACCTAGCAAGTTGTCAGCAAGTGATCACGACTCTGGTGTAGAAGATGAGGATTTATCCCCCAGACCAATTCCAAGTCCTCACCCAGTGAGTCAACAGGTAACTAAGTAAATAATTGTTCTGGGCATCTCAGGTGTTACATGGAGAGCAGCAAAACTAATTGTAAGGGCACTGGAGAGTATAAAGCTTCTGTCTCAAGGTGCTAGCAGGGGAAAACAGAACTGAAACCATGAAGCAAGAGTCCCAGCTAGTTAACTTGCCTCTTTACCAGGGTTATAGACGCTTTAATTCCTATATATGCTAGGATTTGGGAACAGAGATAGTATGTTCTGCTTTAGGAATCTTGCTACCATTAAATGGAAGAGCCACAGTGTCTGAGGCAGCAAACTCTTTCTTATGTACTTCTGGGTAAATGAAATAAAGATCTGGTGGTCTGTCCTTTTTTACTGAAGTGTATGCAAATGTCATGGGATAGCAGCCCTCGTACAGCATAGGTCTAGAAGGATGTGTCAGTTGTGGGTATAAAATATGTGCTGTTGCATCCATCTGCTGGGTCTAAGAGTGGTAAGAGAGAACATGTGGTGCACTTCTTGAAGGGGAAAGATCCGTATTCTGAAACGTGCTCCAGGATGACATGGAACATTTGTTTGGTAGACAAAAGCATGGTATGAAAGCAATTTTGTCTTCTAAGGATGATCCTGAAGATCTTGGTGCTTTTTCTATACATGGATTCTCAAATCTGTAGAAAAGTATTCGATGTGTAGTTGGTTTGGAGCTGGTAATGGTCATACAACAATTTTAAATGAAAACATTTTCTTAGATTAAATTCTGCATGTGTAAAGCTGAAAGATAATATTTTAAAATTATCTTAAACTTGTTGGTGTAATGGTCCCTTCAGGTTACCAGGATCTTTCCTTCAGTTCCTGAATTGTCACTTGTTTTGGATGGGAGTTTCATAGAATCAGGACAACCATGTAAGCCTGTGGGGACTTCAAATGCTAGAAGTCTACCCTCAGCACCACATCAGCCTATTAAGAAGAAATGGTGCTTGGGATCTACTTATTACCCCACCCAGCACTCTGAAGACACACAAAACTTATCTGCTGATATGGGAGATCCCTCTTTGAGGCAATTACCAAGCCATTTAAACCAGAAAATTACAGCTTCAAGGCCTTCCAGAGGAAAGCAAGCTCTACCACAGCAACAGTTGCACTGTAAGAAATCTTGTCCTCAGTCAAAAAGTTCCGGATCTTCTTCATCTTCAACCCCTGGTAGTGGGCCTTCCCCAGATACATCTGCACATCTCCCCAGAAAGCCATCAGAAAGACTTGTATTAAATCCTGATGGAGCTGGACAGCAGGGACAGCCTCCGATTAGAAGAACATCAATATCCAGTTCCAAGCAGCTTCCTGCTGTTATGCAGCCAGTCCTCTACAACTCTTCATTTTCACCACAGAGCTGCAGAAGACCACCAGATCTGCAGGTGCCAGTTCAAGTGCCATCTTGCTGTCCAGCCAATGCATGCAACTGTCAGTTTCCTGCTTCTGGCCAATATAACCCCATAAAATCATGGCAAGGAATTGGTAAAATAAGCCCCAAACATGGAGCAGAAATCCAATCAGAGATGGCTCAACACAGTCCGTGTACAATGCTCCATCAAAACATCATTTGCCCAAATATTTGCTGTAATCCAGGATATGCCACAAGCAGCCCTATAGGCATGGGATATCATGGGAAAATGGGGAACTGTTCTCTTGACAACAGCTTATCACCTGGTGTAAGACTTCTTTCAAGTGCAAGCCCCTCTAGTCCGCAGTTCTGTGCAGCCCACTTACCATGCCTGCATGTGCCTGCTCCTAAAGCAGAATCAGATAATGGAATGATGGGATTATCTCCAGATGCATACCGGGTGCTTACGGAACAAGATAGACAACTCAAATTACTTCAAGCTCAGGTTTGTAGAAATGGCAGCTTTCTTCTCTGCTGTCTTAATGATTATGCTTTGATAGTTCCCCTGCCAAAGGAATTAAATTAACTATTGTCCATCCCTGTTGGAACAAGAGAGCCTGTCATACCAGCTGCTGGTTTGGGGGTGGAAGGAGTCCTGATTAGCTCTGCTAATTGGTGTCCCATAAACCAAATGAAATCATTTGAATCCTGATTAGATTTTATTTTTATCATATTTCCATAACATGAAGGTTTCCCTTTCAGCAGACTGTTTTATAATGGAAACTGATATGCCATCTATATAAATGCTTTCCTACATATATATGTACTTGTCTAAGTAAAAATGAATTCCTGCATGGGCTACAGACCTGAATTATTGGAAGCATGCAAGTGACGCACAGAATGTTCTCATGCATGGCTTTGCTCACCTTCAAGCCTGCAGCTTCCTGAGCTGCTGAGGCTGTCGCTTCGAAAGCTTCAGCTGTCTGTTTGCAACAGACTGGCAAAATTCATCAGTTTGTTGCTATGATGGAAAATTGGGCTTTGGTGGTCTCACTAAGTTCTGTTTTCGTACCAGGCAAAGTTTCTTCAAAATACCAGCCTCTTGAGTTCCTCTGCTGCTGGCCCTGTATTTTGCAGGGTATGATTTGAGACTGAAGAGCCAGAGTTCAAATGTTGGTGTGAGTGATGAATGATAGGAATAGGAAAATTGCTCACGATAGGTATTTTTCCTGCTTAAACTAGAAGATTACAACTGAAATATGCTTTAGATATAGTTATTGTATGTAAAATCAAACTCCCAAAGCATGGGTTGTGCACAAGGGAGCAAAACCCCTCCTTATTGCTTAAATGCAGCCTTCACTGCTATGGTATTTCTCCATGGAGCCGTGAACAGGGTGGATGCAGATGTTAGAGTGAAGATTGCCTGGGTGACCTTAATTCATTTCAATGCTTAGTTTTCTAATTAATAGGAAGTTGGTTTAGTGTGGCATAGGGACAGTTGGCATATAAACTCTTGGCTAGTGGGTCGGTAATAGGCTTTGTACGTGGATGAAAGGGGCAGAGAATACTTCCAACAAGTGTAATGCAAATAGGCTTTACTCAAGTTGTCTTGGTGTAGTTCTGCCAGCCTGCTTAAACCTCTTCTTTGCTCGCTCTGCCAACATCAAAACTGATGTTCTGATTTATGCTGCACACACTGCTGAGAATGGGAAGGTTATCAGACCTGCGTGGCAACGCAGCCTGGGTTTGAATCTTAGAGGAGCCCAATTTAGTAATTTACTTTTGCCTGTTGTACTTTATATTTTATTGTACAAATGTTAATGTTCTGATAACCATTACAGATCCAACGCTTATTGGAAGCGCAGGCTCGTCAGGCTTGTTCCACTGAACCGGCTGTAGCCAGCCATGCTCTGCAGCCAGAGAAGCAAGAGGACCTTGTTTCTATGGAAACACAATCCTCACCAGGTTCCCACACGAGGAAGAGTGTGAGCGTTGCTGTGAGCACAGGTAACGCTTTAGTCTTTAAAAATAGACTGGCATCGCTTTTTCTGGATGTTTCTGTGATTTGTTTGGGCATGGAGGGAATGTTTTCCAGAGATGCTGAACATACGCAAAGGTGCGCCTAGATAAAAAAAGCAGCTAAAGTCCCTAGGTGTTACTTGCAAGTTCAGGCTGAAGCTACTTTTTTCTTTGGACTTCGCTGGCAGTGATTGCCATCACTAGAATAATTATTTTTCCAATAGCTTTAGCAAGGTCTTGTGTTTTAAATTGTCCCTTATTGAAAGAAAACATCCACTTTTTAAATTAATACACTATTTTGAAAAGTAATAGCTTCTATCCCATCTGACGTTCTAATAAATACAATATTGATGGGTTTTTCTAAGCCATGCATTTACGTGCATGGAGAGGAGACTGTATTCACTTCCGTTTTAGCCAGTCAGGCAGCTGTGTCTGTAAAGTTACACAATAATGTATTGGTTCCTATTAAATCCATGGAAATATTGTGGTTAGTCTGGAGGAAATTTTCAAACTGGCTCAAGGGCAGCGCATTAAAATGCTTTAACACAACCATTTATTTTCATCAAGCGTGCTTCGGAAGCAACTGGGACCTGAATGATGTTTTAGCAACTCTTAGCTGTTCTAAACCCTGAATAACTTTTTAAATGGTGAAAAAATCTGAATGTGAGGAAATTATTCCTCTAGCTTTACAAAGCCAAAGTGTCTCAGAAGATAGCAATGACTTTCATTAAACAGTAAATCTCTGATTCTCTTCTAGGTGCTAGCTTATTTTGGAGTACAGCCTCAGAAAAGCAAGATGACTCCATACCACAAGGGAAAAAAGAGGATGAAGAGATTTCTAAGGAAGACATAAGCATTTCAATTAATGCTGAGCAAAATGCAAGTAATACAAGTATTGCTTCTTCCTTAAAGGTGGTTGACATGCCCAGCTTTGTAGACAGTATTCATCTTGTGGAAGAAGGAACTAATCAGAACACTCTCCAGTAAGTAACCAGGAACATCCTGTGTTCGTATAATGAGCTGAGCTGCCTTTCATAACTTACTACTTTCATTTTTTTTTTTTCTACAGGAATTATAAATAGTAACCTGACTTCAACTGTTGTGTGTTTTTTTTTCTTTCTGTGTTTTTTTTAATTATGCTTTGAATTGTACAGCTCACCAAAACATGGATGCCTTTGAGCCTGCATTTATCAGTGGTGCGTGTTCAGGTAGCCTACCCATCGACAGCAGCTGACGGCCAAAGCCTTTAACTTGGAAGAGCCGGTACAGTGCTGGCAGCATTCCCTTTCTTACCTTAAATCCTGAGAGGGAAAGGGGACACTGCTGCAGTCAGTTGTTTGCCTACAGCGGCTTTTCCCTGTCAGCATTCAGAACCCTTTAAATTCTGAGGAGCTTAGGACATGGGGCTTATGATTGTATCTGTTCCTTGAATTTCTCTCCACTTTACACCTGGTTACTTTGTGAGTAGTGCATGCAGGTACCAACTTCACTGCTGTTAATTTTATTATTTTTGATCTCGGATTCTATATAGGGCAATGACTAATCTCAGACTAATTTGGGAAGCAATTTTAAAAATATTTTTATTATCTATGTGGATGTTATTTTTACACAAGGAATAGCTCAACAATTTAGCGCCTTTAATGAACTCATATTCCCTAAGTATAAAAAGCCAAAGGAGATGGAATACCCTTCCAGTTAAATTAGGTTTCTAAAATAATCATATTGGGAAAGATGATAATTAAGCTGTAACTTAAATATTCATAGCCCTTGATTAAAGCATAATCTTCAAACATATACTGCTACTGTAAATGTTACTGATTCAAATCAGTATTTTGAACACTGTATTTTAGGGAGTTGCTATCTTAAGGTTCCCTTCAACTTAGATTCAGAAACCGGTAAGATAGCTGTGTAAGTATCTTGTAGTAAGAATGTAGAGCACCACCCAGATTTCTTTGAGGAGGGAGAGAGACATTTTTGGGAATGATGAATAATTGCCAGTGTAACAGTAACTGATAACCTACATTGACTATCTGGTATGTCACGTGATGTAAATCTTATCGCTTTCAACACAGGCAATTGATCAGTTGAGTTCTGAAATTCCCTTATCTTACACTTGTCTCCTGAGGAGGAACAAGAAGGGGGAGGAGGGTCACTTAAGGATCTCCTGGAGATGATAGGACTATTGATATGTCTGGTCTCAAAAGGTTTGTGATGCACACACCAGCTAGCTGAAGGGGATGGCGAGCATTGCGTCGTAACTCATTCTAGGATATTTACCCTTTTTATCTGGAAGCTTCAGGATAGATTATGGTTCTTCTTTCACATCTGCTATTGAGAAATATTTCAACTAGGTGTTTGTCCTCAGTTGGTGGCACTCAGTGCACATTGTGTATGTGTGTGCTTGTAACAGTGCCGCTGAGAAATTTTTAAGGCTTTTAAAAACTATGACAGGAATCTCGGTACCAGTTACCTTGGTAAAAACAGCTTTTTGAGTAAGTCATATTTCAGCATATATGGGACATACTCCTAAAGGCTCGTAACTGTCCATAAAAATGCTGAAAACATAATACAAACTCCAAACTGTTAAAGCAGATGAAATTAAAGTTATTAAGGTTAAGTCATAGAGTGTCACTGAGTTTTGACTAGACCAGAGAAGCTGTTGCCACTTTCAAATAATCTTTGGAAAGCTGTACAGACTGTTGTAGTTTTGCACTGTGAGGTGTGTTCCCTCTGTCCTCAAACAACTTTTGAAAGAAGATGACTGCAGAAGGGAGCAAAGCCTCAAGCAGCAGACAAACCAAGAATGCTATGATCTGTTTTCAGTATTCTATTTTTCTCCTCTCTGGTGTTCATGAAAAGATGAGGTACACGTAGTGATATTCGTGATTTTTCTGTTTCAAGGAAATATCTAGCTATCTCGGTGCTCTCTTTCAGAAATGGAAACCTTTCCCAAGCACTTGTTCGCAGTTCGTCCCTGGAAGAAAGTGTCGACGTGTCCTTACAGAAAGAACCAACAGAGGGAGCCAGCAACCATGTGGTGGTAACAAGCGAGCAAAGCTCGGGGCCACCCACCTCCTTAGTGCCTCGGCATCCATCAGAGGATCAGAAGCTTTACCAGGACTTACTGGTAATGCATGTAAACCTGATATTCTGCACTGAACACAACAGTCAGCACACTGCTGAAGCTGTGACGTGCTATTGGCATGAGTGAAAACTGCGTGCGGTTCTAAAGTTCACATGTTGTACCTTACAGAAAAGTTCCAAGTTTGTGGTTCTTCACGTTTTTAAGGTTGAAGTGGTTATTGCGTACTTCACTCTTCCATGCATACATAGAGTAATGTCTAATTCTTTAGTTCAAAGATATGTCAGTTGATAACTTTCCAAATTAGTGCTCTTTAAAAAAACACAGCATCTTACCTTCAAGTCCCTTAAAGGGCAGATACTTTAATCTTGAAGAGTATCAGTATGTGATGTGTTTTAAATTCAGAACGGACTCGTACAGAGAGCTTGAAATGTGGGACATCCAGTGTTCAACTACACTGCCATGAGTTCTCACGATTGCATCTGAACTGAACCTGAATTTGGCTTCTTTGTCAGAATAAGCTGTTAACCCATCTAGTTGTATTTTAAGTTGCATAAGAATACACCAGGATTTTGGATTTCCACAAGTCTTACATGTCATGATCTTTTTGTCTATGTGTTTTTGTGATATGTTTTGTCTCCCCTGCTCCCTTTTTCCGTAGGGCCAAGTAAACCACCTCTTAAAGTCCTCGGAAGAGCAAGATCAGTTGCCTGAAAAGTCAGGATTTCTTAATGGTGATGGTCCTAAGTATCAAGATATTGGTGATGCAACAGAAGTGGCTTCAGAGACTGACACGGGAGTGGTGGATAAAGAGAGTGTGATTAGTGCTACACTCAAACAACTGAAAAGTCTTGGAGTGACAATTGACTCGCCTGGCAAAATTAAGAAAAATACGCACAAAGTGGAGAATGCCAGGTAAAGCACTGGTTGGTTTGAGCAGTAATTTGTAGATCCAACCAAAATGAAGATTGGCTCAATGAGCAAAGAGAAGAGACTGTGTTCACTGCCACGGGGGATTTATTTGGCAACTTGATCCACATTTACTGCAAAGATGAGACACTGACTCGTGCTATGGATATTTGAGATAGGTTTAAGAGCTCTGCTCGCAAAACTCAGATTATTTAAATATGACACAAGTAGCTCTAGCTGTTAGAGTGTCTGATGATTCTTAAAGTATTGTGCATGCAGTAGCACACAATTCCCTAGAATAATAACGAAGCTGCTTGAGTAATTTCAATCCTTGGGGCTCTGTCAAAGTATTCCAGAGAAGCACTGGACTTGAGAGGCTGATTGCTAAGCAGCGATATATTTTGTCACTGCTTCTTAACCCTTGTCTTGCACTTTGCCAGTAGAAGTGAAATTGTTATCATGGTTTTGATATATAATCAAAACTGATTCAGTCCTAATTGCTTGTTATTGTGAGTGCTTTGACTCGAAACAGAGAGGCTGCAGTGGCTGGGGAGGGAAATGGCCTTGATGAAGTGGAAGGAGGAGTAGAAGTAATTTCTGAAGGCACAGGAATTTCTTTATGTAGCTGCTTAGGCATAGGCTGACTGCCTGGTACAGTTTCACTTTCATCCTTACTGTCTTCTTGACAGTAGTATGTAACTGTTAGGTAAGCACAAAAATCTAACCATCTCCAGATTAATGTTCTCTTCAGCTATGTATCAAAAGCTGTTTCCAGCCATACAGTTGCTAAGCTCTTTTCTCTCCTTTTCACTTGACTTTCATCAGGCATTTTTTCTGGAATTTTTGGGCTACCTTCCTGGCTGGAGAGTCTCTCAGTGTTCATTTAATGCCAGTAATATGCTAATAAATGAACCCATAAGGCAAAAAGGGAATTCTTGGGTTTTTTTTTTCTTCAAGGTTGGGGAGCAGGGTGAGATTCTTCCTTCTGCCACTTTCACGACTGATAAACAGCTCTGAGAAAAGGTCTACAGCTTAGCAGAGAAGGAAACAACTGCAATTCCATAGCATAAGTAGTGGTTGTTCATCTGAGCCAGGAGTTTATTCTCCCTAAGCAAACTTCAGAATGTGTGCTCAGGGAAATAGGAAGACTTTTAACTCTCAACCCAAGGAGTTTGGGTTTATGAACCAGTATGACACATGTATTAAATGCACTGGTTTATAGCCAGTGTACCAGAACTTGTCCTTGCAGTCTATAAGCGAAACACTTAGTGTATACAAGAAATTGGTGTACCAAGCAACGGAACAGATTAACATTTCCCTCACTGAAGGATGCCTTCAAAAACTAGAATCTTGCAGGCTTCTGGAAACAGATAAATTGTCAGAGTTTCTGTAAGAATCCTGGAATTGGCATGCATTGGGAAAGAAGTTCTTGGTTTCTGTCATTGGGCTTGTATATTCTATCTAGATACAACTTTTGGGTTGGATGGTAGCATCTAGAGTCTTAGGATCAGAAACATGTAATGCCACATTCACTGGTGAGAAGAGACCAAGACCTCAAACCGGCTTTAAAAAAAAAAAAAAAAAAAAAAGAAAACAGCTCTGAAACCTGCCAGAGGTGGGTTTTCCTTCACTCAAGGGTTGTGGTTAGTATCGATCAGAAGGGATTATTATCGATTCTCTAACTCGGTGTTTGGATACTGTTGGTGTGAGTAGCTGGAGAGCTGCTTTTTAGTGTGTGTAGAACGTATGACTTTGGCACTGAGCAGCCTGCTCGAGCTGTGGTGTTCAGAAAGGAGGAGAAATTGGTACAGTGAGCAAAATGGAATCACCAGATTGTATTGTGAAATGCATGCTTTTCCTGCAATGCTAAACTAACTTCTCGATGCTTTATTTCAGCATCTTGGCGTGCATAAATCCCGAGGCGGTGGTTCCTGGACTAAATTACATGTCATTTGCCAATGTCAGCATGTGTGGCTTGACTCCTAATGTTGTTGATCTGAGCATGGAAGCAAATGCTATAGCACTCAAGTATCTCAGTGAAAATCAGTTATCTCAACTTTCTCTCAGTCGCTCAGGCCAAAATCCTCCTGCAGATTTCTCTTTCCAAGACATCTTGCATACAAATATGGACAAGAGCATGGTGGGTCTTAGCTTAATTTCACCAAACAATATGTCTTTTGCAACCA
Organism: Eurystomus gularis; assembly: GCA_013400335.1. NCBI lineage: Eukaryota > Metazoa > Chordata > Aves > Coraciiformes > Coraciidae > Eurystomus > Eurystomus gularis. The sequence goes on along the minus strand of VZZY01025385.1, from coordinate 8,228 downwards.
AGAAGTACATGAAGCGATATGGGCTGATACAGGGCGATGACAGTAGCGAAGACGAAGCGGAGCTGCAGGTTCAAGATGGCAATTCAGACACTGTCAAAAGTGAAAGCATGCTGGGCAAAAACTGTACCCCTGTGTTGGATGGCTTCAACCACTGGACTGAATTATCCAAAAGAATTGATGCAAGACTTCCCAATCATCTAAAAAGTCACAGCAGAGTACTGACTACTAACGCTTCTCCACCAGAATTAAACAGCCCTTTATTGAGAAAAATTACAAATGAAATCTTTCCTCCCAGAGCAGATCAAGCAGATGAAAACTCAGTTCAGATTTTAAAGGATTTAAAATCAAAACCCAAACTGTTACCTGGGAGGGTTGAATTCACTGAGCAACCTGGCAGGAAAGATGATGGAGGTATTCAGGTCTTCCCTGGAAATCTGCATACTCCAACCCTTGAAACATTAAACCAGTCGAACAGCATTAATTCTGTTGGCACTATTCTCGATGTGAAACAGCTCAGGCAGTTGCCAAAGTTGTTCTGAACGTCTCCCAAGATGGCTGGCAACCACTGTTCCAAATCCGAGCGGGACCTCTCTGTGAAAGACCTCAGGAAACCAAGGATTAAGTTATCATTCAATAGGTCACTCTGTAGCCATGTAAAACTTCCAGAACCGGATTTTCAGCCCAGGTCGGGAACAGCCACCTCTAGATGCCTAGTTGGGTCAGCGCTGAGGTTTGTGTGCACTTTCGTTTACAGTTGGGTGTGATTTTAAACTCTCCGAAAGGTGAATCACCTTGAGCCCAGGGTGTACTCTTAATACGCTTTTAACAACAATGCTTATTTAAATGGTCTTCTGATGACTTTTTTAAATCGCTGACTTTTACCTGTTTGTGCCAACTGTGAGCCATCGATCCTGTGTGTGGCAGAGCAGGGGTAACACAGCTAAAGCACTAATTCCTAGAAATTTGCTGAAATGGTTGGATTACTGAGGGGAGGAAGGGAAGTATAACTGTAGCTTTACCTTGCATAAAATTATTCTGAATTCAGCCATAAAGGCACCTGTAACTCTCTGTATCATGAAGTCTTGGAAGGAAATTGGAAAAACTAGCACTTTTTAAACTTTTGTGGTGATTTATTTTTTCTGAATGAATGTTTTCTATTTATTTAAGAAGTACATATTGCTCCTAAGGGTCAAAAGTTCCATTAAAAAAAAAATAAAATTCAGTTGTCTGATGCAGCCTTTATTTAACACACATGCCCCTTCCCAGCTGTTCTTTAGAATGGTTGACTGCAAGTGTGAGGATGTCACTTGCTACTGAACTCTTCACAAATTTCGATGCAGGGGTGAGGGGTAAGTAAAAATAATGTATTTACTTTGCTCTGTATTAACATACACATGTTCTGTCATCAAGCGTGACAGTCTGTTAATGAAGCGGCCCTTTTCCATAGCCTTGTGATGATGATATTCCACAAGCTGAAGAATTCTTTCTTTAACGATTCCATTTCTGTTAAGACTATGGCTTTTGTTCCGTTTTTGGGTGCAGTAGGTGTGTGTTGTGACTGCCCTGTGGTGCCAGTCACGTAGTAACCCGCGGGTGCTGCAAACCCCGCGTGTCCAGCGCTGGCAGCGGCAGCTCTGCCCGCCTTTGGCGAGCACCTCTGAGGACACGGCTCAGCAAGCGTGGCCCTGGTGTAACACACCTCCTGGTCATGGAAATGAGACACGGGTGCTGGAAGTGGCCGTTCGTTCCTGTTCCCACTATTCCTGACAGGAGGACACTGCAGAATGACAGTCAAGCCATCTGTTTTCTCACTGGCTGTAGCACATCAACACGTTTTAATGGGAGTTTAACCAAACTTTGTTTTAATGATGGCAGTGACTCAACGGAAGTTCAGCCTCTGGTGCTGACCTTGTCTTTCCTGCTCCAGAAGTGTTAAATCCGAGACTGAAACACCCTGTGCTGAAGTCCTGGGCCTTTCCCGTTCAAACCCAAAGGGCTGTGCTGCTAGTTCACGGTATATTTGAGTGGGCACTAATTGCTAATTAATTGATTACAATGCCATGAGAGTCTTTTCCAGCATCTACCACCCTTGTGGGCTTCTGTGGATTAAAAATGGGACTGAGATAAGCTGTTCACTGTTTCAGTGCCAGCGCAGAGGGAGAAAAGCAGCAGCTCCCTCAAGCCGTGTCAGAATTCTTCCTTTCACGCAGCCTCTTCCATCAACAAGAGTATTTGCTTCCTTTCAGGAAAGGTGCTGCTTTGCTGTGCTGAAAAATAAAACCTTTCGCAGTCCCTGAATCTCCTCTGGATCAGGCACGAGCATATTATCTGGCAGCATGTTTTCTGCTGAATCAGTCAAAAAACAGTTAATGTTTTTGAACATTCCAGTGAGATGAATGAGGCAATTCATACCTCTGAGCTATTGTTGCAGGGTTTTGTTCTTTGTTTCCTATTGTAAAATGTCTGGAAACACAGGAAGATGACAGTTGTATTGGTTAATATTTTAAAGACTTTCTTCAAATGCTGGAGGGCTAGAAAAAAATTGAAAACAAAAGCCAAACTACTTGCACAAGGCTCAGGACAAGGGTGTGGTGTTACTGAGCCACACAAATGATACAATCCTGGATGGCCACTTCTGAGCGAGTGAAACATTAATTTACTTGACCAAAACAACAAAAAAAACATCTTTCATAGTAATTTCAAGATGCCTGTATTTTTTTTTTTTTTCCTGAAGCATCTACTGCATCTTGAAGTCAAAAATACATGGAAAGCCAGGTCTGGCTTTAACTCTGAGCAGCGTGGATTGCCTGTCCAGACGAATGATGTGTTGAGAGGCAACATGGTTTAAGGCTTTATTGTTGGGTTTTGGGGTTGGTTTTTTGCTTTGTTTTGTTTTTTTTTTCTGTTTCTAGCTATCTTTTATTATAATTAAAAGGAGATAGTTGTAGTGCTTACTCAAAAGGGCTTGGGCCTGCTCGGAGCATCACTGACCTCTTCCTTCTGTACAATTCTGGTGCTTCCTACCTCTTTGCCCTGGGGAAGTGTGGGGAGGGGGTGAACCGTGGTGTGCTCGGTGGGGCCGGGAAGCCCACCCGTGGCGGGGAAAGCAGCCCGTTACCTGCCACCACCCGAGTCCCCCTTAGCCCCGGGAGGGGGGTGTGCTGCCCAGCGAAGGGGGAGGTGGGTTTGTCGGTCACGGCTCCCACCCCACGGCGGCAGGCGCGGGTGGGAATGGTCCTGCAGCGGCTCTCGGTGCACAGAAGATGCTCGGCTTCCTAATCTCCCCCGCCCAGCCCCGGCTGTTCTATCTTTAACGCTTCCTGTTGGTGAGAGGAGACGGCTTGAAAATGGTCGTGTTTCCTGGCGGGAGGCACGACGGGCTCTCCACCGCGTCGTGACCGGCGCTGCCCCGCCGCCCCACGCACGCTGCC
>VZZY01025384.1:14580-94760 GCA_013400335.1 Eurystomus gularis | reverse complement strand
GCAGGAGAAGGGAGGTGATCGTGCACTTGTATTCGGCACTCGTGAGACCGCACCTTGAGTACTGTGTCCAGTTTTGGTCACCACAGTACAAGAAGGACATTGAGGTGCTGGAGTGGGTCCAGAGAAGGGCAGTGAGGCTGGTGAAAGGTCTGGAAAGCATTCATTGAGATGCTATCCAGAGGGACCTGGAGGAGCTTGAGAAGTCGGTCTGTGTGAACCTCATGAAGCTCAATAATGCCAAGTGCAAGGTCCTGAACCTGGATGGAGGAGATCCTTGGTATCAACACGGGCTGGGGAATGAAGGGATTGAGAGCAGCTCTATGGAGAAGGACTTGGGGGGGTGCTTTGGGGTGGAAAGCTGGAGCTGAGCTGGCACCCTGCACTTACAGCCCAGCAGCCAATGTCCTCCTGGGCTGCATCCCCAGCAGCGTGGGCAGCAGGGCAGGGAGGGGATCCTGCCCCTCTGCTGCGCTCTGGGGAGACCCCCCTGCAGTGCTGGGGCAGCTCTGGAGTCCTCAGCACAGCAGAGACATGGACCTGGTGGAGCGGGGCCAGAGGAGGTCACAAAAATGGTGAGAGGGCAGGGAGGCCAGGCTGAGAGAGTTGGGCTTGTTCAGCCTGGAGAAGAGAAGGCTCCAGGGAGACCTTCTTGTGGCCTTTCAGTACTTAAAGTGTGCCTACAAGAAAGATGGGGACACACTTTTAGCAGGTCCTGTTGCAACAGGACAAGGGGTGATGGTTTTAAACTAGAAGAGGAGAGATTTTAAACAAGAGAGAAGGAAGAAATTTTTGATGCTGAGGGTGGTGAGATCCTGGCGCAGGTTGCCCATAGAGGTAGTAGATGCCCTCCCCCTGGAAACATTCCAGATGAGGTTGGCTGGGGCTCTGAGCAACCTGGTCTTTTTGAAGATGTCTCTGCTCACTGCAGGGGGGTTGGACTTGATGACCTTGAAAGGTGCATTCCAACCCAAACCATTCTCTGAGTCTATGAAGCTGTAATATCTGATCCTGCTCTCTGTCCATCACACTTTATTGAAGTTGGCTTATAGTTTCCAGAGTTGTTTGGTAGGGGGAGTGTCTGCCAATGTTGGTTTTGTCCACCCGTTGGGCTTCCACAAGTCTTCTTCCAGTGTCTAATCCAGGCTTGAAGAATTGACAGCTCTGAGGCATTTATTCCAGAGACAAGTAGGATCACTTGAAACATTTGGTTTCCCTAATACAGCTACAACTTTTTCTTAGTTTGATATTGCATTAAGCAGCATATAAAAGAAAAATAAACAGATTATCTGTTAATTGTCGTAAGCTTCACACCACGGCCACATTTCTGAGTTCGACAAACAACTCATGTAAGGTCTAGCCAATTTTTGTCCCCAGGCAGCTTGAGTTAAAGGTTTTAAAGATATTCCCAAGACTGTTGCATGGTTTTCAAAGCATGGTTTTCATGCTTTGGGTAGTCTTATCTACACCTGGGCAGGGGCAGAGTTGGACCTGGGTATACCAATATCTCCACTGATGATCAGTTGTTACTAGGACTGTCTGCAGAACATCGTGAAAACCCCGTTTTGGTGCAAAGTCCTCAGGATGTGATGTTATCTATAGAAATGGACAGTGTGAGAGCCTCATTATTCCTGTGTAAATGCTGCAACTGTAAAAATGTGCCATCGGTCGGCCGAAGAAACAGAGAAGATTAAAACAAAACCAATAAAAAGTGTTTGCTATAAAGCACAGCGGGAGAAAGGGAGCCTGAAAGACCTCCTATGTAATTATAGACTCAAAGAGAATTTTAAGCAAGGAAGGGGGTGTGCATACTGATCTATTCATGCAAGAACAGAGAAACCTTTGTAAAGAAGCACTTCTGACCATAAATGAAGAGCTGTTAGTGGACCTGCAGATAGAAATTTTCCTCCCTTCTTCGAGGATAATGGTACTGAGGGATTACAAAGGTGCAAGTAGCACGGGGTTTATATGTGGATAATGAAATGCTGAAAGGGGTGGGGGGCGAGTGAAGGTTCAGGAAAGAAGAGATGCAGGAAGAAGCAAGGATATCTTCTCTTGAACTTTCACCACTGCTTTCCTCTCTCCCTTTCCAGCTTTCCTCTATCTTGTCATCATACTCTGCTCATTTTTTGTATCTCTGTAAGAGCTGGGAGGAACACATCTCAACTCTCAGCGCAGTGGGGGAGACAACCCATCACTTCCAGCTCTGAGAGACCCTAGACACGGGTGCTTGCAGGAAAGCCGCATCCTGTGTGACCCAGCACCTCTTTACATCTTGACAATACGGAAAATGTAGCAATGTGTCTTTGGAATTCGAGGTGAAAAAATCCTTCTCTTGAGCTTGTTTGAGTGGTGTAAGCATCCAAGACACCCCCTGTTCACAGCCATGGGGAAAGCTCCCTTTTAGCAAAGCGAGGACGGTTCCGATGAAAGCCGCAGTTGTTGCCAGGCATTTTTTACCTGTGGATATAAAGTGTCCCAGCTGTGTGGTGCCAATGCTGCCTGCAAGGACAAAGGCTGTGAGACAGTTGCCTCCAGGACCAACACTTTCCATCCTGCATGAGCAGTTGTCTTTTTCTGGTTTTGAGGTAGAGTAAGAGTTGACTTTTTGCTAGGGTTGACCATGGAGGATAAAGTATGTGTTAATGTGGACATCAGACTCATTATTTCAATTCTTGTGTTCTTTAAATGTCTGAGAAATGAGATTCTTCATGCTTTAGTAGAAATACCATTCTTTATGAGGATACTGTGATGGAGAAAGTCATCCTGATGGGCAGTACCGTTACACTGAACTGGAAAAACCCATATATTGTTTTCAGAAGAAAAGGAGAAATTTTTTTATTGCCACCTAAAGATCATATCTTGCTAGATTTTTAAAACAATCATTACATGCAATAAATTCTCTATAAGCAAGGCAGAAAAATCACTTTATCTGGGAGCAGAACGATGTGCAGAGAAGCAGTTGTCCGAGTGGATGACTACTGAATATGTGTTTTCAGCAAAAGCATGTGCGTACTTAAATGTCACACTTCTGTCCCTTTTGCATTCATTTTCTTTAACATTCAAAGATTTTTATGTTTAAGGTCAGGAGTCACCCAGATGGACTTGTGTCTTGCAGAACAAAGGCGGGAAGGGGAATTTTAAGAGAACAAAATTGTTGAGCTACATCATGTTGGTTTAGAAAACTCACCTGTCTTGATTTAAAGATTTAAGAAAAAGAGACTTTGTTAAGTCCTGTGGCAAACTAACGTAATGTTTAGTTAGTTTGGAAAGCAAAAATGAGAGTCTTGATCTTCTCTCTGAATTTGCTCAGCTTTCTTGGCAGACATTTGATTTTGTTGTGAATCTTTTTGATAAGTGAAAGTGTGCAGTCATATCAGAAATCTTTACTTGGCCTGGCCAGAGATGCGGTATCAGGAGGGCATCTAAATTTCTCCTGGATAAATTAAATTGCACATCTATACCCTTGCACATCCAGGAATGACATTTGAATGTTTAGAGAAATGAAGACAAAAATACGCAAGAATAGTTCTTGCAGAACATTAAAACTCATCTAGGCCATGACTTTATTTATTCCAATTTTTTGCAAAATTGTTATTTATTCCACTTTTTTCCTCAGCATCCTAACCCTCAGAAAGTGATCTGTATCTTCACTGCTATTGGCAATTTAACGTAGAGCACAGGCATAAGGGAATCTTTTCTCCAAGTTGGGCACTAAAACCCCGTTAGATAAGATGCACACAGCCTGTATGAGGCTTTGTAGAGTCCCCGCAGTACTCCTGCGGTCCTACACAAGAGCAGGAAATTCAAGAGAAAAATATGAACCTATTTGTCAGTCCTTGCACTGAAGTGTCATCTTCTACCCTCTCTCTTTAGAAAGTCAAACTTAAGTCTGTCAGGTTCCCACACACCAACAACACGCAAGGTGCTTTATCCTGCACCACCATTGACTTGTACTTTGAGATATACCCCAATTCTTTATCCACCGATGCAATGGTCTTATCTGCTTTTGCGGAGAAGCCATTTTCCACCACTAACTTCAGCACCAACTGACCTGAGGCCACTAAGGAGAGTGTTGCCATGCAGAGCTGTTGGTATAACCATGGTTATGCTTATGGCAAAGAGCAGTGAAAATGGAGTCCTAAAACCAGACTTATTAATGTTACTGCTGTACAAATAATGACTTAATGGCAAAATCCACCCCACATACCCTTCAAAACAGCAGAATAGCAGGAGGAGGAACAGCTTCTGTGGTACTTCTCTTGCAAGGGCACCACCAGCAGAGATGAAGAAGACGTTATCCCACTCAGCGCTGGTCAGACCACATCTGGAATACTGTGTTCAGGTTTTGGCAAAAGAGATCTGGACAGGCTGAAGAGAGTCCAGAGAAGGCACACAGATGATCCAAGGACTGAGAAGCTTTCCTCATATGGAAAGGCTGAAAGAACTGTGTTCAGCCTTGAGAAAACAAGGCTTAGGGGAGACCTTATGGCCATGTTCCAATATTTAAAGGGTGGTTACAAAGAAGATGGAGATTTTTTTACAAGGATTCACATGGAAAAGATGAGGGGTGATGGGTACAAGTTATTCCTGGGGATATTCTGGTTGGACACAAGAGGAAACATTTTCACAAGAAGGACAATTGGAATTGGCCATTGGAATAATCTCCCCAGGGAAGTGATGTATTCTCCAACACTGGATGCTTTCAAGATACATCTGGACAGGGTGCTGGGCTGTCTAGACTGTGCTTTTGCCAGAAAGGTTTGACCAGATGATCCTTGAGGTCCCTTCCAATCTGGTGTTCTATGATGCTATGATTCTTTTTAGGTTAAGTACATAGGGAGGAAAGCTAATTCTGACCTCCCCTGACTGCTTTCAAGGCAAGATCATTCCAGTGCTGTGCTTTTTCTAAATTTATTCTGGTGATCTCTCCAGAATGAAAGATGCAGAAAATGACGTTGCATTTTTTTCAGGCCTTCAGCTTTGAAAGAGTGGATACACTTGAGGTCAGAGTGAATCTCAACCCTAACTGCTAAATGCAAAGTAACCTCATAATGGTGTGCAAGTTAAATAAATGCCAAGAGCTAACAATTCTAGATTATTATTTCTCTCTGTTCTAGCATAGAAGAGAGGTAAAATAAATATTTTAACTTTTTAATAAAATAATTTTCAAGACATCATCTGAAAGTCTATGAGCTGGTCCCAGGTGAGATTTCTGACTTCAAAACTTTTAAAGATGCTCAGCAGGGTTTCAACCACTGCAGTTGTGGGCTCAGGGAGCTGCATAATGGGAATCTTCACTGCTGAACACGTTCTGGAGCAAGGCAACTGAACACCAATTCCTCTTAAAATTCGTGTGAGTAAAAAAATAAAATTAACTGAAAGCCCTTCAGTCCTATAAGACTTTAGTTGCCTATTTTGCCACAGAATAGTGGACTGCAATACACAAGCTGGCAAGTTTTCTACCTTACCTTGCCAGCTTGACTCATCATCTCATTTTGGGAATATCAGATAAGACTAGAAGATAAGCACAGCAGAAGACATGATGAGTTATCAGCAAGGTCGTTTGTCATAATTTTATCTGTGATCATTTTCTTATAAGATTTCTTCTTATAAGGATTATGTTTTTATCCCCTGGACAGGCTGGATCAGGGGGCCAAGGCCAATTTTATGAGATTCAACAAGGCCAATCTCCAGGTCCTGCACTTGGGTCACAACAACCTCCTGCAACGCTCCAGGCTGAGGGAAGAGTGGCTGGAAACTGCCTGGTGCAAATGGACTTGGGGGTGTTGGTCGACAGCCAACTAAAGATGAGCCAGTGTGTGCCCAGGTGGCCAAGAAGGCCACCAGCATCCTGGCTTGTGTCAGCACTAGTGTGGGCAGCAGGACTAGGGCAGGGATCACCCCCCTGGACTGCGCACTGGGGAGGCCACACCTCGAATCCTGGGGTCAGTTTTGGGCGCCTCACTCCAGAAAGGACATTGAGGGACTGGAGCGTGTCCAGAGAAGGGAAATGAAGCTGGGGAAGGGTTCTAGAGAACAAGTCTTTTGAGGTGTGTCTGAGGAACCTGGGGTTGCTTAGGCCTGGAGAAAAGGAGGCTCAGGGGAGACCTTCTCAGTCTCAGCAACTCCCTGAAAGGAGGTTGGAGCCAGGTGGGGTCAGTCTCTTCTCCCAAGAAACAAACAATAAGACAAGAGGAAACAGCCTCAACTTGTGCCAGGGGAGGTTTGGGTTGGATATTGGAAAAAAAAGAAGGATTGTCAGGGCCTGTCCCAGGCTGCCCAGGGAAGTGGTGGAGTCCCCATCCCTGGTGTGATTTAAAAACCATGTAGATGTGCTGAGGAACATGGTCTGGTGGTCATCTGGCAGTGCTGAGTTAACGGTTGGAATTGGTGATCTTAGAGATCTTTTTCAACCAAAATAGTTTTATGAGTCCATGTTTCTGTGATATCTGTGCTTCAGAACCTGGACTAAGGTAAAATTATTTTCAAAGTATGACATACATATATATGGACAAGGGGTCATTGCTGATTAATCTTCCATAATAATTTGCAAAGACATGCATTTCACTAAGGGGTGTAAATTTAAATCCCTTACTTTCCTTAGCTACAGAATAAAACTACGGATTCTTGTATATCCTGCTCTAGGTGAACCTGCTTTGGCAGCGAGTTTGGACTAGATGATCTCCAGAGGTCCCTTCCAACCCCTACCATTCTGCAATTCTGTGGTTGCTAGTAGGCTGATTGCTAGTAAAACGGAGACCTCATGAAATAGTCAGTGATCCTTTAATTCTTTTTTTTTTTTTCAGGAAAACATAGACTACTAGTTCAGAGATTCCTGCCTGAAGGAGAAGGTAACTACATTTGGGGGATGCTTGTGTTAGTGATGAAGTATGCTTAGAGAAAAAGACCCAGCTCCATAATATCACGTTAGAGTTCTGCTAGCTTCAGCTTCCAGTTCATTATTGCTTCACAGAATAGCGGATTAGCAGAAAACTAGAGCTCGATTCGCAACTATGTACTAGTGAGATCCAGAGCCAGCAGATCCCAGCACTCGCATGGTACAGGGGGATTAAAATTTATTTTCCAACCTTAGCCACCTGGCCGTGGTCAGAGTTACAAAGGTTAACTTACTCTGTCACATACATCCCTTGACCACGTTATTGCTCTTCCCCTTCCAAAAATATTTGAAAGGGAATACCATCTCCCTTATGTTTTTATTATGTTAAAGCACTGATGAACTACCAATGGATAGCCTTCAGCTGTCAGTGAACTGCATATTTATTTGGACAGGTCTCACTTTTTAAAATGTCTGTGAGAAGTTTCCAAGGAAAATGCCGTGCTTTTTTTTTGCTCTAACATTAATTCATCCTTTCATCTCCTTGTCGTCTTTGAAATACAACACAGAAATCTCTGTTGAGGATCAAGACTGCAAGAAACTATATGATGAATCTGAAATAACTTAAACACAAAGGCCATGCGTACATCTAGTTTTTATGCTAGAGGTCTTAGCTCACAGCTGCCAATGGAAGAGTAAAGAGTGGCTGAAAATCTAGGACTAGGATGTATCTTACCCTAGGATGATTATGCCTCATCATTGGATGAGTTCAAGATGAGGTTGGATGGGGCTTTGAGCAACCTGGTCTAGTGGGAGGTGCCCCTGCCCATGGCAGGGGGTTGGAACTAGATGATCTTTAAGGTCCCTTCAACCCAAACCATTCTATGATTCTATGAACTTCACACCTTTTTAGTAATGTAACTAGTCCATGGAGAGCAAGGTATCCATCAGAGAGATCTTTGCTTGATAGGAGGTGGAGGACTGTAGTGGTAAATGTAGAGTCTTGATGTTTTCTTTTCCTCTCCCCCCTGAATCTTTACAGATATTTATCTCAAAGTGATTATTTTTTTAGATCTTTGCTGTTGCAGCAGCCCCAAGAGCATTGAGCAATGTGGAAATGGCGCATGAATCATATGGTGTGTTTAGCCAAGACACTTAGCAAACTCCATGGCTTCCCCATAAGGTCTTTCCATTATTCGGGGATTGTTCTCACGCTATACAAGTGGTAAACTTAAAGTCACATCTGCTTTGCTGACTTTGCCTGAAGACCGAACATTGTTTGCGTGTTCTCTGAGCTGGAACACGCTGTGTAGCTCCTGCGCTGAAGTGGAAGGAAACATTTTTCTCTATTTCCTGTGTCCTGTGTGAACTTTTCCCTTGTAAAACATGTGCTGTGTTTAAAAAAGCAAAAAAAAAAAAAAGAAATTGACTGGAAATCAATACTTTCCATCCGATACACGCATTTAAAATTCACCCACAGGAACCCTCTGGTTTTCAGTCGGTGCAGGAACTTTGATAAAAAAGCAAATGAACAGATAATGGAGAGGGAGGAGACTTGGGAACAGCCGTAATCATCGTTCATTGGATAGCGTATCATTTGTGTTATTAAAGTGCCTACTGCAAAAGACTGTGGATGTATCGCTTTTGAAAGAAACTGAAGGCTGCAGGAAAGCTAAAAGCAAAATGTCTTTTTTTTAAAAAACAAAACAGGTTGTAAGTGACAAATGCACACCTCTGGCCTGTCACATTCCTAAGATTCAGATGCTGTTGTGCCAGCAAGTTGACACACACTTACTAAAAGGCAACTCTACCATGGGAAAATTGCCGTCTAAATAGAGAAAACAGACCAAAAAAAATCTAGGTGAGCTCAATAAGTTCTCCAATTTTTATAAAAGTCTCATTCAATAAGCTAACAGGTAAAATCCAGCAGAAGTTAGGTGCTCTCAGAGTGACTTATCTTACCTAAGTTGGACTAGATTACCTTTAAAGGTCCCGTCCAAACTATTCTGTGATGTTTTGATTTTCAGTAAATGTGCTTGAAGGTTCTGGGTTTGATATAGCCTTTGGGAGGCAGAGTGAGGGGGAAGAGAAAGTCCTCTAGAAAGTAGCAGTACTTCAGCTAACTTAGGGAACAAGTCATACCCTAGAAGAGCATCTTCCTGCACAAACCTTGGGTGAGCTGATGCTCTTTGACAGAAGGTGTACTTTACAAGGAGCTGAAATGAAGGTGAAATTAATGCCAGTTACAACATAGAATCATAGAATGTTTTAGGCTGGAAGGGACCTCCAGAGGTCATCCAGTCGAACCTCCCTACACAGTAGGGACATCTACCTGGGTCAGGTTGCTCAGAGCCTCATCAAGCCTGACCTTGAATGACTCCAGGGATGGGGGCCTCCACCACCTCTCTGGGCAGCCCCTTCCAGTGCTCTATGACCCTCATGTTAAAGAACTTTTTTCTAATATCCAACCTAAATCTATCTTTTCCTAGCTTAAAACTGTTGCTCCTTGTCCTGTCACTGTCACAATATCTGACTTGGAGTTTCCTCACTCCAAAACTGGTTCCTTCAGCCTCAGAGCCCTCATACACTGAGGAAAAAGAGATGGCTCTAAAAGGGATATTCAATGACTGAGGGCAGTAGACATCAGAGTAACCTCCAAAGAGAGCTGTGTGTCTTAAACCCTTCCCTTTCTGTAGGCTTATTGTGTGGCTCTTATGCACAAGGAGACCCTTACTAACTAGGCCACCTCTGCTAGCACCAATGTGTTCATTTTTGCTCGTAAAAGAATGAAACAGCCTCTTTCTGTTCTCTTTCAGTGCCACAGAAAGAAGATAATTGTTGCCCCCTTTCAAGCGTATTCTGGAAAGTGGAAAGTCTTCCAGCCCCTCTCATCTGTGGAGGTTCAAGCTCTTCTCATGAGGGTTCACTAATGGCTTTGTCAGCAGACAACCTACGTGTGGGAGGCAAGGGGCAGCATTCTTTACCTATCATGCTGAAACTGAGCCTTTTTGCAGATCTGGAATTAAATCTCTTCAGGATCAAAGAGGGGTAGCAGGAAAGCCATCTGCTAGCCAAAGCAATAGGGCCGTCACCTGAAATACAGAGACCAGTTTCCAGTTCCTGTTCCAAGGACTATTTATATCTTTTTATCTAGTAACTTTAAAAAGATTGATTATGATTACGTGGTGTCCTTCCTATGCTCCACAAATAGGTTGGAAAGCCTGGAGCTAAGATATCAGCCAGTCCATGATGGAGAGGCAAAAGTTCAAGCCAGCTTGGAGATCAAACGCCAATTCTGTCTCCATCCGACTGTAATTATGTGACAGACGGGCAGGAAATCTCTCATTCTTGGTTTTTCAATCTAGTAACGTTTGCTGGAACAAAACCAAGTTGCACTTAGAGGCTGGAAGAAATCACATGGACACAAGCTGCAGGAACATGCTTCTTTCCAAAGTAAACCCTTATGGAATGAAACTTGGGTTTCCGGTCATGGGAACTTCTTATACAGTAAACTCTTATAAAGTGGGAGACATGAAGATGTTGGCATGACATCTCCCGTGCCTTTGTGACATGGATCTGCAGTCTAAAGGCTGCCATTTTACTTACATTAAAGACCATTCTGTTTCTTCTTTACCATGTGAAAGTTAGAAGCCCATCAGCCAGGATTATCAGACCAACACTGAACAAAGCAACTGTCGATCAAATCTTGCTTTCAGTGAACTTGTCTTGAAGAGGTCTGAAGTGTTACACAAAATTAAAATTAAGAAAAAGAAATGCATAAATGAAATAGAAATCACGAGCATTGCTTTATCTTTGGGACTCTGCTCATTGGAAAAAGCCGATCCAAACCAAATTCTGAAAAGTTTTATTACCAGTTTCATGGATATAAAGACTTGGCCACACATGCTCACATGCGTGTAATGTTCATTGAGTAGCAAGCTCAAAGTCAGACTTTAAAACACACGATTCACCAAACTTTTTCTGGTATCAAGTTCCAAGGTCTTGTTAAAACTCCTTGGGAACGTCCACACACTATCAGCCACGTGTGTATATGGAGGGTAGCTCAGAGGTACTGTCTTACTGTCCTGCACAGAGATCTTAAAGAGACTGGGATGGGGTCTCAAAACCACATGGAAGAACTGGAAAAATTATTTATTTCCCTTTGAGTTTGGGACGGGGGAAAAGTCTGAGCACTCTGGAGGAAAACTGAGGTGGAAGAAACCCTCTCGCCCTACGCAATGTGATGCTGGAAGAGAAGGGACCTACCCAGGCTGTGTCAAAGCCTGGAGAATGAGGGTGAGTCTGAGGGATGGGGTGGGAGCACACTCTGCCAAAGGCCCTTTAAATAGGAAAATCGGTTGGTGTGGAATCAGGCAGGTAGGCTCAGGAGAACAGTAGTTATGATTGGTAGCGAGTTTAAAATAAAAAATAAAGATATGAATTTCTTTACTGATTTTACGGAGAATAGCTACAGGTGGTGCAGAGACGCTGGAGAGTAAGCTCACATTATATTTCCAGAACAACTCTAAGCAGTATCAGGATTGTACTTAGGATTACTTTATCTTCTAAGCACTTAAAGATGGCTTTTATCTCACATCTATTGTGGGATTAATATTGGCTGGATGAAACACAGGAAGGGATTGTTAGCTTACTATATAGAGGGTACAGTTTATCTTCAAATCCTGGTTCTCTCTGTTCTTAAAATTGTAGAGTGTATCACATCCATCCCTCGCGCAAATAAAACAGGCTTATATAAGCAGATTTAGATTAAAAGAGTCTGTTTAACAGTACCTGTTAAACTTCAGTTACAAATCGGAATGAATTGTTCCTGTAAAAATTTTATCCAGTAAGAAGGAAGATCTGTTTGAACGTGTGAGAGCTGCAAAGTACCACTTTCAATGGTGCATTCAGTCCTTGTCGTAACTGAATTCTGTGTGAAAGCATTAAAAAGGCGCATTAATCACATATTGTCCCTTGTATTCACGTATTTGTGCACACACGCACACAGAGAAACAGTTTTTTCTCTCACTCTAGAAAGATAATGACTCTACACTGAGGATGCACGTACTTGTTCAGCTGGAAAAGCCAAAAATCACTGGAGGAAAGAAATGGCTGGCAGGAAGCCATAGAGATTGTTTACTATGACCCCCTTGGAGAGGTGTGACAAGCCTGTCCCCTTTCCAAGGGATTCCTCTCGCTGCTGGTGCTCTGACTCCCCATGGACACAGCTTTACCCAGAAGGGTTTTGTTGAGCCTCGGGGCAAATGAATTCTTAGGCTCAGGATTTTGTTCATGTTTTGTTTCATGACATGCCCTCTCCAGTGACAGGAGCATAGTTTTACCAATTAAAGTCATCTACGGAAGCCAGGAAGCGGGGAGGACTCCTTGTCCCCATGGCTCTCCCTGTCCCTGCTGAGGTTTAATAATGTCAAACATAGCTCTGGTGCTGCGGCTCCCAGAGGGTGGCTATTTAAACAGCTGCAGACTCCTGGGAAAGGCCATCCATACAACTCATCTGCCACCATCTGACTAGAAATATTTGGAACTGGCTGCCCACAGTCCATATCAATTCGGATGGATCCTGCCAGTCTCAACCAGGTAAGACGTGCTCCTGAACAATTGTTGCTTTCTGCATGGCAGGTCCATTCTCTTCCCATGGAGGACGTCAGATGATGGATGAACTATCATCCCTACCACGCCTACCTCTGAATGTCCACATTGCAGACCAGACCCAAGTTGGGGAAATAGATTTCATTGATATTTTACCTCTATACAGTCATCTCCTTTTTTGCAGACCTTTAATCACATGGTGTGCTGGTTGGATCATTCACTGGTCAATACATGCTTAGTACTTTGCTGCATATCATGGGTGCAAAATATGCAGGATGCCTTAAGTCTTCCTAAGCATGGGAGCTGTCAGGAAAAGGGCTTGGTACCCTACTAGTTGTTGGATGGAGGAAATGCAAAATTCCTGCTTTCTTCTTCTCAGTTCATTTAAGCAGGAATCACACGGTGGTGGTAATGTGTAAATTACTGGCTGGTTTATAAATCTAAAAAATAAAAGTTGGCACTTTCTAAATTCAGTCTCCAAGCTTTTTAAAATTTTGTCTTCAACTTCTGTAAAGATAATAGACACTCACTATAAATAAATAATGTGCTTGTGTTTTGCAGCAGAAGTCCATAGAGAAAGGCACAGTTTCAGGCAAAAAACTGGTCTTCCAAACGCTGAAGTTGCCCTCTCACTGGTTCAAGGCAGAAGACCAGACATGGTAGGACATCTTTATTAATCTTCTTTCTGTCAGGTAAGTACAATCACCTGGCAAATGAAAATTGTTCTGCCATTAGCACTGCTTATGCATGTGCTAGTTTTGCTAAAATGGACCTTTTCACCTCAGAATGTGTAAAACAGTATTCTCTTTAAAAATAAATGAAGGTGAAGGAGCTTAGCTATTTGCTATGTGTCGTAGTCAGTGCTTTTCTGCAGAGTATAAGTACTCACATATTTTAATGGTTAAGTCAGGTCACTGCCTAGATACACTTTTGTACAGGTCAAGCGATGCTTTATACATTTCAGAAAGTCTGTCTGAGTATTTCTATGTCTATCAAGTGTTCTCATGCATTCCTACTCTTTCTGAAAAGTGGAGCACAGAAGCCCATCCTGCTGGGCAAGCTAATAGCAGCAAAGGATGACTTTTGTCCTTGCTAATATGAGGTGATCACCTCATGTGCCACACCAAAAGAACCAGAATGCTGTGGTAGATATCCTCCACTTGGAAGATTTTAGAGAGAAGGAGAAGGTAGAGAGGTGTAGTTTATCACACCAAGAGCTAAAAATTCCTCTCAGTAGATAACTTAGGGCTGATATCATCACAAAACAACTCTTTGGGTTTTGAGAAAAAGTAGCCTGAAGCAAAATGTCATTCTCTCTTTCCCCCTCTTTTTTATTCAGTGAAAATTCAAATTATTCAAACAAGTCATATTCAAACCAGTAGTCATAGAATCATAGAATCATTGAGGTTGGAAGAGACCTCTTAAGATCATCACCCATCCCACCATCAACCCAAAAGCTATAAAGGACCATGTCTGAGAGGTTTTTCATCACTTTTCTTCTAGTCTAATATGGATAATTCAACTCAGAACTTCTTGACAGGATATGATTAAAAACACTTGAAACGTTCTCAGATCCCTTTCACTACTTTGTGCTCTGTGGGGTTCATGACCAAAAGCTCGACTCACTTGTGTTTTGTCTCAGTCAAAAAAACATACTCTAGAGATATTTGGTAACTACAACTTATCACAGACACAAGAATCAGGATAAGCACAAGAATTACAAATGCAGGTGCTTCTGCCTCCAGATGATGATTTTGATCTTTGCACTTACCTTCGTATCATCATCTTCTGCAGAGATATCAGGCTTTTTTGGGCTTTGTTCATGAGACTCCCATAGTTTTGCATCTTCCTCAGCAAGATCTGTATCTTGCAGCTTCTCTGCCAGTCACAAGAGCCAAAGGCAACTAAGGCCACTCAGATTTGTGATTCATTGACCAGCTATGGCTGGTGCTTGTAGCAATGGAGCACAAAAAATCTTGTAGAGCTGTCTTTGCATCTTAGAGGAAAAGCACCTCGAAGAACCTGAAACTCAGGTTAGTGAGCCCTGCTTCACCTGTAGCTTCATGCCCTGTCTCTTCCTCTGCTGTGTGCCCCTGTGGCACACGTATCCCCAGCCAGATGATCAAATCCAAAGCTCTCTCTGCCACAGAGAAATGCAAAGCTTGAGTGGCCTTACTGGTTTTATTGTTAAAATAAATTGTAACATGAGGAACGTTTGAAGCCATATTTACCCGAAAGCCTTAAAGCAACCTACAAGTCCTGTATAATTTGCCTTTTTGGCCAATAGGTGGTGCCAATAATTTATGCATTGATGTCTTCTACTGGGCAAATGACTCGGAAGAGATCATTTAGCTGCACTGACTGTGAGCAGACCATCTATAGGGAAGAGTTTTGACCCAGTAAACTGCTAGGGAAGTGGATTTTGTTGAAAAACCCACAGCATACAGGTGGAAGGTGGTGAGGAGAACACTCTTTATGTTTCGGGATAGGAGTCATGGCTGAACTAGGATAAGCTTCCTTTTCGTAATTCAGGAAAAAAAGAAATATCTCTTCTTGGCAAGGCAGATGTCATTATGTGCATTAATCAGCAGGAGACTTTCATAAATGCAAGTCAGCCTTAGCCATTCCTTTTGCACTGTCAATAGTAGTATGTCAGAGAAGGCAAGAAGAGAGGTCAAGAGGGAATCTATTTATTCAATTTAAGGAAAAGCATAAAAAAATACCCCTTTGAAAAGCCTTTTACATTAAAAACCCACAGCTGGCATTTCTGTTGGGGTACACATCAATTTTAACTGGACAGCAAAATGCCGAGGCTCTCTTCTTTAGGCTGGATATATCATTGAGGTTTTACAATAATTGATATTACTGCATTTTGGTTATTTGGGTTTTTACATTCTGCTGGGTTAAACTTCTTGAACCCTTCCCATCGTAAATTTGTGGTCTTGGGGCCAATATTATAGTGAAATGAAATGTCACTTATTACATAAAAGGCAAGATAACCTTTGAAATATGTTTAAGCAGCTGAAATATATAATTTTTAAAAATATCAGATTTCAAGCCAACATATTCAATATTTAATGGGTGAAGGATGGACTGGATGAAACCAGCTGAAATCTAAGTTCCAGAAAGCAGGTTACAGAACCCAAATCCTCAACTTCAAAATTAAGTCTAATTGGCTTTGGAAAGTCTTTATCATTAGAGGTCTCTAAGTATAAGTTGAACGAGGTATGCTTGGGTGTTTGTACAAGTGATGCCCTTGCCTAGCAGGAAGAGGCATTACGTGAACTCTCAGCAATCCCTTCAGCAGTACTTGTGTGTATCACAAAAAAAAAGGCGGCGCAATGAATTTTTCCCTCCCAAACTGAGTAAGAAGGAAGCCTTCTCCTCCATAAACCTCTGACTTTTTTCATTTGGAAATCTTGTTTCTTTACTGCTCTCTCACTCCTTATGTCTTTAGTGTCATTAGTTGAAAATCAGTGTGGTGAGTGTTGGGGGCAGGGGAAGCTGTGGTCCTATGTCTTGGCTAAATCATAGCTGGAGCGGGTGCAGAGAAGGGCAACGAAGCTGGTGAGGGGTCTGGAGACCATGTTACATGAGGAGCACCTGAGGGAACCGGGATTGTTTAGTCTCGAGAAGAGGAGACTGAGGGGATACCTCGTTGATCTCTACAACTACCTAAAAGGAGGTTGTAGTGAGGCTGGTGTTGGCCTCTTCTCTCAGGTAACTAATGATAGGACAAGAAGTAATGGCCTCAAGTTGCGCTGGGGGAGGTTTAGATTAGATATCAGGAAGAAGTTCTTCACGGAAAGAGTGGTTGGGCATTGGAACAGACTGCCCAGGGAAGCGGTGGAGTCACCATCCCTGGAGGTGTTAAAAAAATGGGTAGATGTGGTGCTCTGAGACATGGTCTAGTGGTTAGGGGGATGTTCAAAGAAGGTTGGCCTAGATGATCCTAGAAATCTTTTCCAGCCGAAATGATTCTATGATTCTATATTTACTGGCCCAGTTCCTTGACTGGCAAACCTAGAAAACAGCGTTTTCTTTCATTGTTGTTAATTTACTACTAAAGTAAATTTTCCTACTCCCTCTGGTTGAGTCACAGGGTACCAGGCAGCTTTTGCCAGCTATTCTCATGTCAGACTCAGAGCAGATACACTTTTTGAAATAAAATTGTACATGCACAGTGGGAGAGAAGCTGTAGGGAAACAGAGCATGAACTCACAGCCACCAATACAATAGTGTTTATATCATCTAGGCAATGGGCCTCGATGTTAGAGAATTCACAGCCAGGGTGGGATAGGAGTGGAGTCACAAGAGACCTTGCAATGATGATTAAATCAGTATATCTATGATTAAATCAGCCCATCTATTTGCTTCTTCCAGTGATTCATAGAAATCTGTAGGTGCCTGGTCCATGTTCTAAATATTTATTACCAATTTCTATACATATCAAAGAAGGGAAAAATAGATCTTCAGGGAATGAGTCGAATCTCAGGATCTGTCATTTGGTTTCTCCAGTTCTTTTCTTCACTGAGTGACTTCACTGAAGTTAATCCGTGCACAAAACTTGTCAGTTCAGTATCAGCCTTTTCATGCTACTGTGCCCCTCTGCATTCACACAGCACAGAAAATTTGGATGTCCAACAAGTGCCAAGAGTTTTTGCTGCCCCCTTTTCCAGGTCCTGACCCCAACTGTAATAAAGCACAATATTTCTTTTCTCACAGTTGAGCTCCAGAGGATGTTGGTCCTATAACCTCATAAAACTTCCAGACGGAAGGCAATCTGATGTCCATGGCTGTAGCAGCAACCTCCCTAGACATGATTTTAATTAAATAGGAATTAATTGAAATGGAACTTTAAAGCCTTGAATTTAATGGAGTTTTCCTTTTACACAGCTACTGGTCTGGCCCAGTGGCCATTGCTTTAATTCATTTTGGCTGGAGTGTCTTTTGCTAACATTGTGTACTTTGGTGCATTTACCTCCTGTTTTTTAACCTATGTTTGAAAATATTAATAGTTCTTTTCTTTTTTAAAATGTCCATTTTTGTCAACCACATGCAAAAATTGTGGTTATTTCCTTTGTATAGCCTTGGTGATGTTGCAGCTCCCTCAGATTTTCTTCAAATATTGATCTCTCTGCAGCTCCCAGAGAGACTGTCTAGGGAAAATCAATGAGCATCAACTGAAGAAAGGAAGAAGACACTGAAGAGGCAGTGTTTTCATATATATAAATGGCCACCTTTATTCATCAGAAGAAAAGTCAAGAGTAAAATTAAAGTCTATAGGAAGATACTTTGGAAAATCAAATTAGTCTCTTTTTCTCCTGTAGCAAATAATATGTAAGAGGCTCATGGAAGAAGGAGGGAAGTAATGATAAATGTGATTTAATTCTTTCTTCCACAGAAAAGCTCCGATCATAAACTTTCTATTTTAAGTGCATAATGAAAGTAATAAAATATATACACAAGAAATATCTTTAGTGGGTAAACTTTTGCATCTCTAAATATAGTAATTCAGTACCAGCTCTATTAAGCCTGGGAACCTTATCTGGAGCAACTAGAAGATGGATAGTCTCAGTCCCTCATATTTTACCATGTCAGGGACTTTATGCAGAGCAATAATTAGCTGTTGACATGAGACAACACTATAATCCAGTTTGCAATGTTCCCCAGGAGTTGTATTTGTCCAGAGCTGAGCTGTTGGTTTGTTTGGGGACTGTTTTCTCTTCCAACTAGCGAAATGTGCCAGCTGCCTTTGGAAAGCCTCTGGCAGCCCCGTCTCTGTCCTGAGCAGCCCTACAAATCCTGCCTTTGGTGGCTGCCTCATGACTTCCAACTGTCCTTGCCGTTCTGGCTGAAGACATCCACTAAACGTTTGCTGGGTTGCTCTTACAAATCTGACATTTATATAGTAAAGGTCTTTCAAACCTAGGAACACATCTGGCTAGTGCAGTTGTTGCTAGCATGGTAGGTCTCCTTTGACCTACCAGGCTGAATCCCCATGTCTTTTTGTGACTGTAGAGATTGGGAGGAGTTATAGAAAGAAATCATAAGTTGTCTGCTGTCTCAGCCTGGAATACCCCAGGCCATCATCTTGTTGTGCCAGTTGTTCTGCCAGTGAATGTATTTTGTCCAGTTAAAGTTGTTGTTGAGGCCTACAGACCAAAACATCATTTAAGAAATGGTCCTATAACAAGGATTTTATATGTCTGAGCACATCGATGAAATATTATCGCTCCCATTTTTCAAAACCTTACCAGCTCCCAGCTCTGCTTTATCATGATTAGCAGGAGTATGAACACTTTGCTTTCTGTCACTTATCATGAGGAGCAGGAACATGAATCCCTGTCTCCCATCAAGCAGTTATTTTCTACTCTTTGTCTTTTTGAGCTAAGCTATTAGAAAATACATACGTGTTGGCTCTGAGCTTTTTGATTAAAGGTCCAGGAGCATGAGGACTGAATGTGCACCTGCAGCAGAGCGGTGTGTTGTGACCCTCTGTTAAATGTACCCTTCTTGGCTCCCCAGCATGGTTGTATTTACTGAACGAGGTCCCCGTGACCATGCTATCAATTTTAAGCCCATCACCATCCAGTCTAATACAGGCCACTCAGTAAATCTTGCATCAATTTGCATCTTAGCTAGAATGTCTCATTTTGAATAAAGAAATAATATAATTAAGCATTTCGGCAATGGAAGAACCGTTTTTTGCCTTAACTATCCCCATCACTGGAATTGTGACCTTGTTTCTTCTCCCCATCCCCAGCTACTGGATCTTGCTGTGGTAGTTTAGTTGGAAGAAGAGATAAGTGGGTAGTAATCTCCCTTGTGCACAGCATGCCATGGAAGAGTAACTGCATCAGCTTCCAGGTGCCTAAAGTAGAATAGGCTTTCTAAATTCCTTGGCATAATGGTCTCTGTTCAGGAGCTTGATTGAGGACATAAAAACTTCCTTTTGCTACCAAGCTTCTAGCTCTGGCACGTGCCTTTAGTAGCCCCATCATGTTCAGGATGGAGGTGAGATAGTGAGCACAGATTTATTCACCTCAGAAACTCAGCTTGGCCATAAGGTGACTTTCCTTCATTTCTCTATCTAGACCTTGGACAGGAAAGCCACTCTGTGCCGCTACTACTTATTCGTATTCTTCTGGCAGGATTGAACAGTTTTCAGAGAAGGAAAGAGATGCCTAAAGTCTTCCATCAAGAAACCTGGCTAACTTTATATCCCATTCAATCTCCTCCATTTATGATGGCAGGTTTTTGGGCCAGGGGTTTGCTACTCTATTTTTTTTGGTATGTGTATAACAACTGGGAAGAAGCAAACTGAATACAAACCCTTTTCTCCACTCCTAGTATGATCCTAAATACCCATAGACTGGGTATTTAGTCTTTCCTTACAGCGTCTGTTGATGCATTCTTAGCATAATGCCAGGATTAGATCTTGTGTTGCAAAAAAACCCCACAGAATACTTTGGTATGAATCAGATCAAAAGATTTTTGTGACCCTTATTTCAGGAACACAATCACAGAATTATTGAGGCTGGAATAGACCTCCAAGATCATCAAGTCCAGCCTATGACCCAACACCACGACACCAGCTAGACCATGTCACTGAGTGCCACATCAGGTCTTTCCTTAAACACCTCCAGGGATGGCGACTCCACCACTTCCCTGGGCAGTCCATTCCAGTGTCTAATTGCCCTTTCTGTGAGGAAGTGCTTCTTAATGTCCAACCTTAACCTCCCCTGGCACAGCTTCAGGCCATGCCCTCTCATCCTGTCACTAGTTGCCGGGGAGAAGAGCCCTCAATGCCCCATTCCCTTTATTTGTTTGATAAACACAAACAAAGAAACAAATGTTCCAAGTGGAAGACTTGTGCTAAGTCATGAGAGAAGATACAGCGAATAGGTGGCTTTTCTAGAACTTCTGAGAATAGCAGTGGTTTGTTCCTCAAAGAACAGCACCTCTCATTGAGGGTCAAGACAACTGCTCTGGGATTTGGCCCCTAGAAAATAGAAATGTGCAGGAGAATGAGCCAGATGAGAAATCCTAGAAAGACAATGCACATCTTGTGCTGGTCTCGTACACTCTGTTCTCAGCTTATGGAAGCAAAATGAGCCCTCATTAAAAGGTCAGTTTGGAAAGAGAAGAAACAGGCCAGTTCTCAGGAGACATTTTTGTCAAATTTCCAAGAATCCGAATGCAGCTTGGGCTGAGAAAGGGCCCTGTACGATATAATAAACTTCTAGAAAAGAACAGGCGGGTGAGAACTAGATCACTGTGGGTTTTTCTTGCCTCTGAGAGTCACATCATGGTTGCTCTGCCACTGTTAGACTTCACTGCCTCAGCACCTTAGTGCATCTCTTCCAGCTGTTTCTGTTCCTCACCCAAATCTTCACTTTCTTCTAATTGGGTTATTCTTCTATCTTTCTTCCATTCAAATATTATCACTTATTTAGGAAAGCTGTCACTCTCCAGTCGTTCAAAGATATGTGGTCTTTGCACTGAAGAGTTCATGCTTCAGACTATGCTTTCATGGACAATGTCTAAGCAGGAGACAGAAGAGAGGTGACTACACCCCTGGTTCATCTCCACTGTCTCTTGCTATTAGCAGTCAAAGAACTATCACCTCTTACTGGGTGTTCTGCCATGTCTAGAAAGGCTGATGGCTGAGGGGAGGGAGCAGAGAAGCTCCTCAGTTAGAGATGTCGTCTTTATCCCTGTCTGTAGTGGACAAGCAGCAAAAGAAAGCTGCAAGTACCTTCCTAGGATCTTATGGATTGTGTACAACTAGGAAAGGAGTATCTTTGAAGACCATGATGTGCAGTGTCAGCCTTCTGGCACCAAAGAAAGTAGTCGCAAAAAACTATAAGTAAATAGATGATGCCTTCAACTTCTTTTAAAGACATCAGTAAGCACAGGTATCCAGCTTGATATATATCAAGCAACTGAATTATGCAACTGTATTGAAATTTATGACATACTACCATTTATAATCATAAATTAGGAAGAAATAATAATAATAGGAAGAAATAATAATCATAAATTAGGAAGAAATTCTTTACTGAGAGAGTGGTTGGGCACTGGAAAAGACTGCCCAGGGATGTGGTGGAGTCACCATCCCTGGAGGTGTTTAAAAAATGAGTAGATGTAGCACTTGAGGCTATGGGCTAGTGGCTGGAGAGATGGTAGGATGAAGGTTGGACTTGATGATCCTGGTGGTCCTTTCCAACCATAAAGATTCTATGATTCTATTCTATGATCGAGAATCGCCATCTGATTCCTACTGTTTTCTGAAACAATTGATTTACAAGCAGTGAGATCTTGGCGCTGCTGAAGTAAAGGGGAATTTGACTGATCACTTCAATAGGTGTCCAGCTCTGAACTGCTCTAGCTCAAGTCCAAATGAACCCCAGTTGGATCTGGAGAGTGAACTCACATTTACAAGGAAGTAGCTGAGAGAAGAATTTAGGCTATTCTGTCTAGTTCCTAAGGACAACCTACCATCTTGCCAATCCAAGTTTCACTTCCATGAGTGTAAATCAGGAGGAATACTGTAATGCACAATAAATAAGTCTGAAATCTGAGTCAAATCAAATAAAAAAATGAGGGACTGCAAATTTCTGCGATCAAGTTAAAGCACAACATCTTAGATTGTGACATATGTAAACAAAGATCAGGTTTTCTGGAGTGTTTTGGTACCTTTTGAAAAGTCTTTCAAAAGTCTCCAAGCTCCTCAATCACACAATACTACGCAAGGAAGGGGCCACATGCAATAAGAATTGATAAATATCAGAAAAACACATGGGGCTGGACAACACAAACATTCCCATGTTCCTGAGAACATTCATCGTCTCTTATCCTAACTGCTTTTGGTTAGCAGTGAGTGCAGTGTGGAAATGAGAGAAGAATATAATGGCCTGAGATCAGTACAGAACCCACGGACTCAAGATTTCTTTCTGTGGGAACAGGCAAGAGATGATATATGTACCCTTGGCTGAGGAAGGTACTGAAATACGGAATGAGGCAGATCAGTGAGAAAACCAAGAAGGAACAATCTGTTGAGACCTCAGCAAATGACACCAGCTGAGCCAGGGAGAGGGCTTAGTGACATAGGTCCTTTCAACCATCAGCAGCATCTTTGATCAGAAACCTGAATCAGTTTTTAGATACTGGTTTCCTGGCAAGTTCGAATTACAAAGCAGAAGCAGAGTTCATGGAAAGACAAAACTCCCTTTAAAGGTTGAAGGAAGGAAGCGACAAGGCTTATTCTTTTCATGCCCTGTTAAAAAATGTTCTGCTGAGGTTGAAAAGCAGGAGTGAAATGTTAACTCATTTCTCTTGCTTGCAAGGAGGTGATATTTCAGCAGGAACCTGAAAGGTCAAGGCCTGGCAAAATACATTTACGGAACAAAATAATGCCTTGTGCTCCACAGCACTTTACACCCGAAAAACTGCCTGTATATATGCGGGGTTCCCTGCAGCGCTCTGGAGAGGCAGGCAGAGCTGTTGGAGAGGTCTGTCTTTTTGGCAGATCATAATCTGCAACTGGGGCTGCAGTTCATCAGTTTGCAATTAGATTAATGTTTATAAATATGTAAAGAGTGAGTGTCAGGAGGATGGAGCCAGGCTCTTCTCAGTCACATCCAGTGATAGGACAAGGGGCAACGGGTGCAAGCTGGAACATAGGAGGTTCCACATAAATATGAGGAAAAACTTCTTCACAGTGAGGGTGACAGAGCACTGGAACAAGCTGCCCAGAGAGGTTGGGGAGTCTCCTTCTCTGGAGACATTCAAAACCTGCCTGGACGTGTTCCTATGTGACCTGATCTAGGAGATCCTGCTCCAGCAGAGGGGTTGGACTAGATCTTTCAAGGTCCCTTCCAATCCCTAGCATTCTGTGATTCTGTGATAGCAATCTTAATGTTCATCTATATAAAAAAAAACCCCACTCAAGAACACTGAAGCTTTGCCACATATTCCCTTGCAAACTGTTGCTGGAGCTGATTTTGACTGAGGGGAAAATAGATGAGGCAGAGCCTTAACCAGGATAATCTGAGCCTAAGCAGAGCTCTGTCTACAGCAGCATCAGGTGCAGACACTAATTAAAAAGCTCCTTCCTCTAAAGTGGCTTTGAAGCTTTTCTTAGAAAGTGAGACAGGGTAACACTCCAAGTGCTCCTTTAATGAAGACTACCACCTTGGAGAGCCGTCCTTGCTGGTGATCAGAGCATAGTCACTTCTGCTAACACAGACAAGGCTGCTCATTGAGTTTCTTTCTCAAGTTTTTGGAGTACAAGTGTATAGCCCCCTTGTAATTCTGGGGGCTGCTACTCAGACTGATGCATGGTGTGTAGGCGTATGGTGAAGGAGGTATCTGAGCTGAGATGCCTTGGTTACGTGGGTTTTTGTGAGATCTTCAGCCTTGCTAGTCTGCAGGAGCTGATGTTAACCTCACTGCCCCATTGCATCCTGCATAGGTTCAAGCATCTTACACCACTCTTCATTATTGAAGAGATCCTTTAATTATCTTTGCACAATAGGGGTATGCTAGTATCATGAGTTTGCATCTGGGAAGCTGAGGTAGACTAAGGGCACAGGCCCACCAGGAGGTGTAGACAAAATTCTAGGATACCACACTGCTGTCACTGGAAAGCTCTAGCAGTAGTTAATGATCGAGAGACTTCATATTCCCATGACACGCACCTGGGTTTATGGTGTCTTGCTCAAGCTAGCTTCAGCACCTTGGGGATCTTGCATAGCTTGGGAAAAACTGGGACCTAGATCTTCAGAGTGTCAACTGTTCTACAGAACTAGAATAGTGTCTGTCTCGGTCAAAACTAAACTCTGCTGAAAAAATAGCTTGGTTATTAGCATCATTGCCCCGGATTCCAGTTTTGTCTATGTGGGTCACCAGCTCCACCAGCGAATACCAACTTCAACATACTGGGCATTTTCCAAGTTCTTCGCATTCATGTGCAAGAGCGCAGGGAGTGCACAGCTCAGA
The DNA here is from genome assembly GCA_013400335.1 of Eurystomus gularis. Lineage (NCBI taxonomy): Eukaryota > Metazoa > Chordata > Aves > Coraciiformes > Coraciidae > Eurystomus > Eurystomus gularis. The sequence goes on along the minus strand of VZZY01025384.1, from coordinate 70,309 downwards.
ATGCTGGATGGCATATTATGCCTAAGTATGACTATCATACAAGGATATATCTCACTCTCAGGTTGTTCTTTGTCAAAAATACGTTTTACTGAGGAAGCCAAAAGCATAAAGCCCCAGAAAATCTGCATGCCCTCTTCTTAACTAGTGTAAATCAGTGTAACTTCAGTAGCAAGAGGGTTGAGAATCTGGCCCTAAATCAGGGACTTTTGGTTTTTAAAATAGGAAACAGGAAATGATAAGCCATGAATTAGAAATATATGCAAATGATGTCGCTAAGTTCTTTCTGCTAACAACTGAGAATTGACTGAGTATTATATTCAGAAAGCCTTGAATCTCTTACTCCAAAAGTTTTTCCAAAACAAGATTGTTTTCATAGATACTATTGGAGATCCATGAGCCTGCACCAAGAAAAGCAGTTGCCTGATAAAGGGAAGAGTGCTGTTTGCAAACCCTGCCTGCACAGGTCACTTATATCATTGCTGTCTAACGTCATCAAGCTGAGAGGTGATGACCTGACTGACACCTGGAGGAGATGATCCACATCTTCTGAAGCCTCCAATTTTGTTCCTTGTCCTCAAATCTGCAGCTCCAATCTGCAAGATCCCAATCTGCGTCATTTCTCATTTGCATGAGTGTGTGGGTTTCTGCAGCACTCGCTGTAGCCAAGAGGATTTTACTGAGGAAATGGAAAATGCTGCTTGCTGGACACACAGAGAGTGAATATTCCAGCTGGCACTGTTTTCTCAGAGTACTAAAAATTTCCATCAGTTTCAGAACAACGAGCCCATCTCTTGGCAGCCAGGGATCATATAAGTACTGAAAGTAGAACTTAGTCTGTGTTAAACTTGAGGATGTGGAGGGGCTTGTAGAGAAGGAATAGGGGCATCTTGATGAGGTAGCACCAGCTCAGAGCCTGGCATGGAGCTGTTCCCTCTCATAATGGTGATAAGGATTCATGAGGAGACTGCAGAAATGAGTCCTCCCTTGGGTTGCCCTGAAGACTATTAGGGTTGTCTCCTAAATTACAATGAGTTCAGTCCAAAACTTGGAAGTGCGGGCACTCACTTTTCCTCTAAGACAGAGATTATGCCAACCTGTTATGAAAGTATTCCCTCAAGTCAGGCAGTGGGAAAGCTGACGGGTTACCATCTAACCCAGAGAAAAAAGAGTCCAGAATCAATTGTGTATTGCAGGCAGACATCTTCTGTCATAGCCATGGCAAGGCAGATGGGAGCCAAGCCAAGTTATACTGAAGCAAAGGCAAGGAGTTTGACTGATAACGGCTCTCTGATACTTCTCAGGAGGAAAAACTGGTCGCTTAAGTGCAAGTCAGTCACTCTTCCTGGAGAGTGAATCAGCCAAACTATAAGAACAAAAGGTATGAAAGGCTGTGGATGAGTAGGTGTGGGCTTGCGATGACTGACCATTGCCAGAAAGGGATTTCCACTGATTGGATTCCTTATTCCATCTTCTGCAAGCTACCTTGTTATAGCGGTGATAAATAAAACATTAGTATATCCTATGGCTTACGGGGTATGGGAAGCAACACCTAACTCCATGGTCCACAATCAAAGTAGTCCAGTAGGTGAGTGATCATTCCTCTTCCTTCTTCTCTTTGGAGGAACCAAAAAATGTGAAAGTTGGTCATGAGCTCTCTAATTACCTGGTTGGTAAACACTATGCTTGCATTGCAAGGCATGTCAGCAAGGCTAGGAACCTAAAGCCATTGGCTACTTGGCTTATTGCAAGGATTATTGGATGGGATTACTGAGTTACTCAGGCCTTAGAACCTGGAGTGACTAACTGATATATGCTCTGGCCTTGAAGCTGACAAAAACACCATCTAAGATTTGTGAGCTGTGCTGATTTCCATCAGCTAAGTATCTTACTCATCCCATTCAATAACTGCAACCATACCTGGCAATAAGTAGGAAATCTCAACGATGAATTGCAGAGAAATACCAGGAAGAGGTACTTGAAAAAATAAGCCTGCAAGAAACATATAAATTGGGAATGCATCATTCCCATGGTCCCTCTTCTCCAGGCTCCCACTGTTTCAAACCAATGGGGAAGTTTTCATTTGGTAAGGGAGATGACAAGAGAGAAAACCTAGACTGGAAGTGCTCAAGATGTTATAAAAGTTGCAAGACAACAGGAAACTGTTCGGACAGTAAAACTGCCCCCCTCTGTGCAAGACCTTTGCGTTTTTCTCATGAATTCTGATGACTCATTGCAAGTTTTGTACAAGATTATACAGGACAAGGCTGACAGAAGCAGCATCACTGGCTGGTGGGAGCAAATGACTGTTGAAGGAGTGTTTTTTGTTACAGCCCTTAACACGGGTATAATCTGGCTACAGAAAGACTCAGCTTCTCAGGACTTCAATTTCCCACACAGGGCTTCCTGAAAAAGTACTACAGAGTTTTCATTAGTTATCTATAAAACTATGTGGCATTGTTGTCTTGGTTAAAATATAGATAATCTCCCTTGTCTTGGCCACACACCCTGACTGTACTGACATTTAGCGTACCCACTTCTTGAATGAGAGAAACACTGGTTTTTCTCAAGACACCTTGGGGGGTTTAAACTCATCCAAGAGTTCATAACATAATAGAATCATATTGGTTGGAAGGGACTTCAAGGATCATCTGATCCAGCCTTCCTTGGGAAAAGCACGGTCAGAGTTATGCCTGTTAACATTCAAAGGACAATTTCACTCGACTGTTTAAATCTACCTCTTGTTGCTCCTGGCAGTACTTTGCAGCAGGGTCACAGAAATATTCTGTGCATTTGATCCCACAAAGGGTTTTCTGTAAAAGGAGAAAAAGAAAAATTGGAAAAGTTACAAGTGGAAAAGGGTAAATCTCAAACCATATTTATCTACATGTTCTTTAAGGTCATTTTATTGTTCTCCCTAAGTATGAGATCTGATAGCCTGGAAGACTGAACGTAGGATGATAGTGTCACCATCATCTCTTTGTCTTCACAGAAATCATGAGTGCAGCCAGGGAGGTACTTGCTCAGAAACCTAACAAGAGTTGTTGAAAGCTACCCAGACAAGCACAGAACACACTTGTTTGTCAAGTGCTGGAAAGAGGCCAGAGGCGGGTGGAACACAGAAAAAAAGAAGAGATGTTTGTAGGAAAAATAAAAATAATTGTATTCTTCCTGGGATGGAGAGGCAGTTCCCATCTGCAGAATGAGCTGGCATTAACTTGCTGCCAAAGGTGGACGTGCGCTGCTCCCTGATGTGCAATGCTGCTGTTAAACTGGAGAAGACCTGCCCTCTGCCTTTAGTCCTGTCGCCCTGCAAAGAAATGCAGTCAAGCATGGGTGCAGAGAGGATCTTGACAGCAGACGTTTGGCAAGGCAGCATATGTGCTCCAAGGATATATTCCAGAAGGGAAATGCGCCTTTCTTGCAAAGGGGAATGAAAATTTGTGGGAGTCCACAGCGGGTCTGAGGACTCAGGGATGGACCTTAGCCTTGAGCAGATAATGATGTTTCCCTGAAAGAGCCTGAGAAGCCCTGAGGCTGAAGAGTCCCAAAAATCCCTGAGTCCTCAGACCAGCTGTGGACTCCCACAAAAATTAAAAAGGTGTGATTAATCTTCTGTCTTTTTAGATTGGACATCAGGAGAAATTTCTCCCCTGAAAGGGTTGCCAAGCCCTGGAACAGGCTGCCCAGGGCAGTGGTGGAGGGCATGAAGATTGCTGCTACAAGTGCATTGGCCAGGGAAAAATACCAAATACTCATGTCTCAGTCTCCATATTTTGTGCTGTCCCTTCAACTCATCCCCCATTTGGTTGTTCATTTTTTTTCCTAGGTTTTAGCAGCCTTGATGACTAGAGATTTTCTTGTATATCCACTGATTCTGATGCTTGGTTTGATATACTTCTAGGACTCCCATGTCATCAGTTATCCTTCTACAAGAAGGTTTTTTTCTCCTCTTTGAGATCTGATCTTCTTCAATGTCTTCAGATGCTCAGATAAAAGCTACGGTGTCCTGCGCATATGCACACAGGTAAGGGTCAAGCTCCGTGTTTTTAGACTTTTTTGTTTCCCAAGGATTAGTGAAAAACTTTTATCCCCACCAAGCACATACATTTATGTAGGCTGTCTGGAGAAACTCCTTCGAGTCCAGTAAAGACAAGATAAAATAGAGTGTCAAAATCTCTAGCATATCATGAATCAAGTGTACCACTAGCATGGAATGAGCAGCCCCAAAATCGAACATTCCCAGACTCTGCTCAGATATGCACAAAAGCAAGTGGAGAGATAACAAGAACCTAAGGAATGTCCATTTAGTACTATTGCATAAATGTGCCTTTAAAAGTTTTCTGAATCATAATTTAATGGAGAATTTCTATGTCAAGATGGAATATTAGTTTCCTCATTTAAAAATAGTTCTAATTACTGCCCTTGGGATTTATGCTATCACATTCAATGCTTTCTCCTTTTGTCCTCACCATGACTTTGTGACCTTGTGTTAATCTTGCAAGGCAAAGAAATATTACCATGTATACAGACCGTAAAATAACCTTGGAAATATGGTTAAACTGCTTAAACGAATTAGAAGAAAAAAACCTCCAACCCAATTTTCAGTCTCTGATAGGGCGAAAGAGCATTCCAGAAGAAAAATGGGGACTGTCATACAGTGCTGGAAATTCGGGTCTAGCATCCAGTTTCAAAATTGACTGAAGTTCCAAGACTTAATTTATAAAAACCAAACCCACTATTTCATAAACATTAATAAAACCCAAAGCTAAGCTTGTTATTTGAGGTAATTTACCTTGCGCTTGCCTTAGGCCAAATGTGGGCATGCTGCCATTTACTACAGATCAGCTGATATACAATAAATTCTGTTAGTTAAGCTCTCTGTCACTAAAGGTAAGTCACCTTTCACAAAGTCATTTTCCCTACGGTCTAGGAGCAAAAATCAAAGGCAATGCCTGCAGAACAGGTTCTGTATAGGGAACAAATAAGTTGGAAAAGTTTGTCTTTCAAGTTAAAAAAAATGACAGAGGTGGAAATGTTTAATATTAAATCTAGAGTTTTAAGTCAGGAGTGAAATGTGGAGGTGAACGCTGGTCTGCCCAGCAGCATGTAGATAATCGACAGAGTTGTTGCTGAGTGTGAGAAGTCTGTGGAGTCCAAAATCCCCTGGAAGGGAAAGTCTTTGAAGATTATTAAACACAAAGACAAAGAGTTTGTTTGAAATTCATGAATCGCCAAATGCTGGGGTGGGATTCCTTGAAGAAGAACCAGGTTTACCTTGTTTCTGTACATTAAGTGTCTGACAAAGCCAGCTGTTGGAAAGGGATTCAATTAATGGTCAATGAATGGTTAAATACAACCATTGCTCCTGAGTCTGCTCAGCCTGCAGAAAGCAACAGGAGCCTAGGCAGGAGCAGCTCCCACTCACAGCTGAATAAATCAGCTTCAATTTATGGGAATGAGCATAAACCAAACCACTGTCTTTGCATGGAGTCAACCATCAACCAGAAGGTGGTACCAAGTAAATGATGTGAGAGAGCATCTTAAAACTCTGCAGCCATCACAAGAGGGAGCAGAGGTCAAAGCCAAAGTTTGAAGAGATGCAAAGAGCCTGCCCTCCAGCAAGATGGTCAGCTGGGCAGGCGCAGCAGCTCAGCACAAATAATCCAAGGAATTTTTCTGAACATGCCAGAGCGATGAGTGAGCAGGACTCGAGTTTCTGTTGCATACATGGAGTTTCCCACTTGGTGTGAAGATACGGAGGCTAGCCTGGAACAAAATTCCTTCATGCAGGACCCACTCCAACGACATTATACAAAAGCCTTGAACAACACATGTAGCTGGAGCAGCACTCAGTTTACAAACAGCATTCCTTTACTGATCTTCCCACACAACACTGAGAAGATTCTTGCTGTTTTCATGGTGTATTCAGATAACTTCTGTACCCATTGTGAAGAGTTGTCTCCTGAGTCTTGCAGTTAGTGGGAGGATCAGGTGTCCCAGGTGAAGTCATGGTCACCTATGCTATTTGTAAGACAGATCAGGAATGAGGAGATAATTTAATTGCTTGGCTGCAAAAGTGGAAAGACCTTCTGGATGCCCTTTACAGCACTTGTTATGGTGTGTTTCTGTAAACTGGCATTATGGGGGATTTGGGCAGAAGTTGTCCATTGTTGGCTGTTGTTCAGTGTTTAACGTGGTAACAGTAAAACTCACAGGAATTGTCTCTATCTTCTCCTTGTAACAAGGATATTGGTTTTCTAATTACTGGACTGAGATAGACAATGAATTGTTTAGTGTTGCAGAGCAACCTCAAACAGGTATGCTGTGAGAACATACTTTATCATCTCATTCTTTCCTTTTTCTGTCCTTTTACCAAGCTTGACCCACAAATTTCAAGCTTTCATTTCCATGTGCCACCTTTTCCAGGAAGACCCCACCAAACACTCAGAGAAGGCCTTGTGCTCGTTTGAATTTCCTTAAGATGAAGAGAAAACTAATCCTTCATTTGGGATGGGATGCCCAGAGTTGTGTAGTAGAGACCCTCGTAGTCCTTCCAACAGCTAGAAAAAGCCATGTCTGACCTGATCTGGTATTGCCAATACTCTCAGCTGGGTTGGAGGATGGATTAGACATTTCCAATAAGAATCTATTTCCAGTATGAGCAGTGTATGTTTTTTCCTTAAGCTGTTACTGCACAAGGGGAACCCTGGAGAGGTGCCTTGCACACGGTTTGGCAACCAGTCCCTCTACAGTGAGTTTCAGAAGCACAGCAGGCAATCCTTCTTCCTAATGCATAAAAATTCTATCAAGAAATCCACCACCTGCTTGCAGATTCAGATGCAAAGCAGAGTGAGGAAAAAAAAAAAAAAAGGTTCTTTGTACATCGGTGTTCCCTCTCTGGGTGTTGGATGTGGTGCTTCCTGAGCCCTGTCAGGCCCACTGTGACCAGGAAAATGCAGATTTCTACATTTCTTGGCTGTTTCTAAGCACAGTAGTTCAACCAGTAGCTCTACCAGTGACCCAAAAGGTCTCCCCTGCGGGCATTATGAGCTGCTGGTCTTTTATAGGATCTCCTCAGGATGTAGAAGTTCTTTAGCAATATCTGAGCCACAAAAGGGAGTTTGAAGGGAGATAAATGTCCTAGCTGAACCACTCAATCCCGAGCTTCATGGAAGCAGTGGTTCCTTGAGCTAATTTAATACTTCACGATAGATGTCTTCTCCCTTGATCCAAAATTCTATCATCCAAGACATCCTTTGGCAATGAGTTCCCAGATCTACCCCATACTGTAGGAAAACTTCCTTTCCTACCCTAGAATCTGCTAGATTGGGCTTTGAATTTGATGAGAAAATAAGTAATTTCCTAGTCCCTGAATTCATCTTTTTTTTTCCAGGATGAATAGACCCAGTTAATGCACTTGCACTTTGTATGGAAGCCCCTCCGTGTCTTTAATTATCCTCATTGCCCTTCTCATTAGCTTTTCTATTTATAATGTTTTGCTTTTGCATACCGAGTGGCTGAATGGTTCATGGTATTCGGAGTCTGGGGGAACCATGAATTTCTATAGTGTCATAATGATCTATTTTGCTTTCTGTGTCTTTCCTAATGATTCTTAGCATTTGATTTAGCATTTTTTGATTACTGCTGAGCTCTGAGCTGATGTTTTCATGGAACTGTTGCTGTAATATCAAGCTCTTGCTTGAGTCGTAATTATTTGATGAGAGCCCATCAGATTTGTTTTCAGGCATCCACCTTTACATTCGTCTCCCCCTTCACTTCACATTTATTCGCAGTGAATTTATTCTGTGATTTTATTTCTCACTCAATCTTGTGAAGTGTTTTTCCGACTCTTCACAATTGGTCTTTGTGCTTATTGCTCTGGAGTAGATTTATGTCAGCAGTAAATTTTGCCAGCCTCGCTGTTAATACTTTTTCTAGGCTACTAATGAATGTGTTCAGCAGCACATTTTCCTACAGAATCCTTTTTTGTTACTTCCCTCCATTATGATTTACTCCCACCATTCAGCTCTGATCTTTCAACCATATCAGGACCATCTCTCCTGGCACTCTTACATAATTCCTCTTTTCAGGTATAATAGCAGAACCATCCTCAAAAACATCTGAAGTGGCTCCTGTTAGAGTAGCTCATTAGGTTGTATATTCTGGTGGATAGAAAAAAAGGGCTCTTATCCTTGCTAAAATTACTAAAATCCTGAGGAAATCTTCAACTAACCAATTCTCTTGTGGCTTTTGGAAGGAGTCTGTGGTTTAGGGGTGGATTTTGCCAAGTTCTTCTCCTGCTTCACTCTGTGCCTTGAAATTTTCTTACTCTAGCAGTGTATGTATCCAGGAAATTTTCACCAATATGGCAATGACCAGCCAGCTACACGGTCAAAGCACAGACTCAGGTCTGGACCGTCAAAGCACGGTCCAGGTCCAGACTCATCTTGGATCAAAAGGGTCTCGATTTTAATTTTAATATTTGTAAGCTCCTCCTGGGATCTGCAGAAAAAGGAGGTTCTTTTCCCCTCCACCTTCCACCTATTTTGGGATAGAAGGGACATCTTAAAAGATATTTGTCTCTCTGTTGATTTCAGGGATGATATTGACAACTGGCTTAACTGAGAGCTGGTCTCTCAGAAGTGTGGCTATGATTAATCCAGTAAAAGTCATACTCGGTAGGGCTTGAGTGAGGTGAACCTTGCTGATAACAGTACAGTTTCGCTGAAATAGTTTTACATTTCACTAAGTGTCTTCCGCTGGCAGAACTTCTCCAGTTGAGAGGTATATTGTGTCCTGTCTTTAACACACAGAGTTGTGCTGGCAGGAGGTACAAGTAAATTAAAAGATCACTTACAACAACCTTTAAGAATTACAAAACCAGTGATATTTGTCGCAGGAACATTGCAGAGCACCTCAGTGGCTCAGCAGAAAAAGCCTCACACTGTTCTGTAAAAGCATCACTGTTCTATAACTGAGCTAGCAGACCAGCGACAATTCTAGAAAAATTTCTGCAACCCTTCTGGTGGAAAATGAAGCTTGGTTGGAAAGAATTAGCCTGTTATGAAAGAAGATCTGAGTCTGTCCCCTTGGACAGCTGATGTGAAAGTCAATAGGAACTCATTCTATAGCACTAGTCACAAGGGGCTTTTGATGCACCTGTATTTACAAAAGCAATGAGGCATTAGCATGGGTTACAGTTCTGGAAGTCTGCAGGAATCTAGCAGTAAAGTGATTGCTGTTCTTTTTAAGATTGTGCTCTAGTTTGCTTTACATGATGGTGTGATTTTTCTCTGAGAGTTTCCATGAAAAGTTAGAAATATGCATAATTACAACTGTTTCTAGCCATGCTGAGACCTAAAGCAAATCCTGTGTGATGAGGTGCTGGTTCTGGCATGAGTATTCATATTTCAGGAGCTCATGTTGCATCAGTTGGGGTGACCTCAAAGCCTTGCTTGTGCTGGGAGAAACCCTGGCTTCTAGAAATCCTGTTCATGCAGATCCCAAGTCACTGCTGTTCTGATACAGTTGATTTCTTACTGTGGAGGCGGATACGGTGTCTCCATCCAACTGCAGTGGTTGAATGGTGAAGCTCCACAATGCAGGATTGTGTTCTGTGACTGACGACAGAAACTCTTCCAGGAATTATAGACTTGCTATGGTTGGAAAAGACCTTTAAGATCATCAAGTCCAACTGCTGTCTGACTCTACCAGGACATACAATGTCTTCCAAAAGTAAACTAGCTCAAGTTCCACACAAAGGCAGGAAGGTTGACAGAGTAGTGTGGAACCTCATCCTTTTATTAACCATCTTAAATGCAAAAGGATGTGATTCTTTACAACTGGAAGTGGTCCAAATAATAGGACCAGAAGAGATCAAGCATCAAAACCCAGATGCAGTCAGGACAGCTGACTGGAATTAGAGAGGGCAGCTGGGCTGAGCAGTTTAGCCAGGAGATTTCCATCCCTCAAATCTCTCCTGACTTCTTCATCGGGGGCAGGAGCGGCAGCACCAGATGCTGTCCATATCCAGTCACTTGTGAAAGAAAGGACTTTCTTTGATCCTATTTTCTTTCTTGTGCCAGAGGAAAGTCAGTCCTGAATCTCCATGTGAGGACGAATTGTCATAACTGAGGAAGGGTGCTGATTTTTTCACCTTACGTTGCATCCGGTGAGGACTGCCCTCCCTCTGTTAGAGGTAGCATACAACACTCTTGTTATTGCTCCATCCACATCATGCATTTGTAGTCAGATGCGTTTGCTTTTTCTCTGCGTGGAGATTTCTGAGTGTACCAAGCGGACTGAACTCTTCAAAAGAACACTGCCAAACCTGTCTATCCTTTAACGACGAGATAAGTAGCATGTCTGATCCATAATGTCCTCCTGCTGGTTATTCTCTGGAAGCAGCGTATAAAGTGAATATCACAATGAGCTCCTAGAGGGTTGGCAGTGTCTCCATCGACTGGCTCTGGGCCTGATGCTCCAGCTCGTTGTCATTATGGGCAGCTGGAGTAACCACAGAGAGTACTGAATGAGAAGGAGCATTGTCGTCCCCAAAGCACTTCCCAACAGTGGAGTAACTCTCTGTCACAGTACTTACTTGTGAGAGGCACTAGAAGATCTGGATATTGCCAGACAATACCTGAAGAGCTGTAATTACCGGGGAAGGAATGGAGTGCTGTGGGCAACATATTTTTCTGAGATTAAAAGCATTTCATAAAAGTAGGCGAACAGATGGGATGGGATGAAACGATGGGCCTGGAATGAGCACTGAAGATTTCACAGGTATTGCGTCTATGTGAAACAGAGCTCAGCTTGGCAATAAACATATTTTATCCACCTTTGTGAAACAGCCAGTGCTCAGGAGAATACAGCAGCTGTGCGAGATTACAAAGAAATGTCACATTGCGTTTTCGTTCAGAAATCAATACATAATATTGACTAAAGTAATAAGGAGGATATTTATAGAGTATATAGTGTATTTTTGTGTTATCTAAGATTTGGCACTACATTAATTATGCATAAGATTCAAAAGAAAGAGTTTGCCTTGACTCATTCTTGTGGCATGAGTCAACTGGTCAACTGCTGCGGGCTTTTCTAAACACACAGTCATTCCACCACATCCATATTCACATTATTAAATAACAGTCATAGAAATGCTGGTGGAAAGGGAACTCTGAAGGTCTTGAATTATGTTTAACAACACAGCCACTCATAATGCAGATATTCCAGTGTCCTGTCAATGAATTGTATGCACACTTCTTAGTTACATAGAGAATGCAAGTTAGTATTCATAAGACCAGCTTTCATTTTTCATAGAAATAGAAAACTGTCCTAAGGAGAATCAACCTGGACTGTTATAGAAATCCTCATCCATAATGCATCTGCAGACACTCCCAGTTTCAAGGAAAGAACACTGTGTACTTTTGGCTCAACCTAAAACTTGTTATACATCACAGCAGTGTCAAAACTTTAGTTATAATTACAAGAGCTAATTAGGACATAGTCATTAGAGGAGGTACAGACGTCCTCAGAAAGCGACAATGTAAATTCCTTTTTCAGGATTCTTTGTGTGGGTTCAGGAGCTGTCAGGGTCATTAAACACAGCCAGCAAATTAGCACACCCCCACAGAAATCAAGACACTAGTCTAGCTTCAACATGAGCAACTAACAGCTCTGGAAATCAAAAGGATGGTGCTCCCTCTTGTTGGCATTCAACCAAAGTCAGTGGAGCTGTTCCAATTAATATCACTTGGTCCAAGGCTCCGATCCACTGAGTGTACATCATATATCCATAGACATTGTAGATACCTTCTTTCTAGTACCTTATCAATCTTCCTGAACTGTGAGATGGCAATAGAAAGGTAGATAACTGTGGAGAATTACCAAATCATCCTACCATAGTAACTTTTATGGCAGGGACTGTCAATATAGAACCTAGAAGGATGTCTTGTAATACCTCTTGAGTTTGCAGGAACTTAAAGTCATGATCCAGCACTTACCTTGAGGAAGCAAAAGCAGCTACAGGAGAACAGTTTTGATGACCATACTGTGTTGAAATATTCCAGAGCATTCCCAGTTCTGGAATAACTCCACTGCAGGTGTTATAGACACAGGATCAAGGACGAAGCTGAAGACAAAACATCAGTAGCTTAGGACCATATTATTTTGCAGCCCTATGTTAAGACCAAATAATTACAGAGAGAAGACAGTCCCACCATTCACTGTTTGTTATTTGGAATATAAACCTCTCTTGTTTCTTTTGATCTCAAGCAAGGGAGATAGAAAGGACAGGGCTAGTAAAATGAGTGAGTGCTATTTTCGGAAGGAGCAAGCAAATATCTTCCACAACATTTTCTTTGCCTTTTTTTCTGTAAAATTCTAAGCTTCAAAAAGGTTTTTAATGTGGCAGTGTAAATTGAAGGGGATTGAAAGCAATATGTGTATATACACCCCACCATCCGCCCCTACAAGGACCTCATGGACAACAATGAGGTTCTGCAAAGCCGTTTCCTTAGCTGAAAACAAAGCTCCGTGTAATAAAAATAAATAAAACTAAAAATAATTTGAAAAAATGAAAAATATGGCACCGGCCTGAGTGAATGGGTAATGTAGGCTGGAGACTGGGTGTCAGAAAAAAAAAGTAATGTCCTGAATTACAGAATTTCTTGGACACTTCACCAAAAGCTGGAGGTGTTAATTAAAGAAGACAATAGAATCTCTGTGAATGGTGATTACGACTTCAATGTATTCCTCATGGAGGTTTAATTGTTTCCACTTGCTCTCAGCAGCTACCATCACTTGCACTCAGATTGTCACCTTGGTCCACTAGCCTGATCAGTGTTGATGTTTCCCACTTCTTTGCTCAAATCTGGAGTGCTCTTATCTCTGGTGTAATGGCTTATTTGCAAAAAGCTGGATATAGAAGCATTCCTCAGAGCTGCTATTTTTATTGCCCTATTTGTCTTTGATGTCTTTCCTTTGCAGCTGCTGATGTGTGCAGAAGGTCTTTTCCACTTCCTCAGCCCATTCGTTCTCCATTTTCTTGTCATCCTGAATTTTATTGTCCCTTCTAGTGAATTTTCTGTAGTTTAATAGAGATTCTTGAGTAATTTTGCATCACAGATAGCGTTACCGCTACTGCAGTTACTCATGTGGAAAAACCCCCATTATGACTCCTGGAGTAAATAGTGATTTTTGTGCATTATAAGCTTTCATGTTCCTAGGGTTACTGCTCTTTGGTATCACTCACAGTAATGCTTCTACAGGATCAGTGCAAGAGGCACATGCCACCCATCTATTCCTTCTCCTGTCTTGACCAACTGTATTGCAGTACACGGTAGTGATAGAGTTTGCTCTATATTTACCAGATAGATTTCAGGAGAAGGAAACGAGCTGTGCATGAACTCAGGTAAAGGTTTCAAAGCACAGAGAAAGCTTGTGTGGGCTAGATGCTTACACATGCTTAGTTTCATGAGCAAAATGCTTACCATAGACTTTTCTGGGCTGTCCTGTGGCTTCAAAGTTTCTGAACAATGCTTAAGGAGCACTGGATGGCAGCATTCATGGCTTTACTTAGGCCCAGCCTGTCCAAGTGTCACAAGCAAGCACTGAAGCCTGCAGCAAGGTGCCAATTACTTGCAGCAGTGCAGCTTTCAGAAGCCCTTTCCTTCTTACATCTTTGGAACATCTTCAGAACATCTTCAGAGTGTGCCATGTGGATTTTATCAAATTAGTGCAATAATCATATAACCTCTATCCTTTCCTAGGACCATCTTGACCACACAGGGTTTGTACTTATTTTTCTATCCTTTCCAACAACATTAGTACCTTGTACAAGGATTTATTCCAGCATGACCCAGAATGTAGAGAAGCCATGAGATGATCTTCTTTAGGTTACTGGTTCTACAAGCACACCTACCTATTTGACTTGAAAGGCATAATCAAGTCTTCTTGAAGCCCACGACCAGGCAGCCAGCCCTCTGCTGTGAATTCACCTCACACCTCACTTGTGCTCTTGGAGAGCAGTCAGTAAATTTCTTCACTAGCTGGGCATGACTTGAATCATCTGAGGTTTTTAAACTGTTGATATTTATAGAGGGAATAGCAGCAGCGTTACTGGGAAATTATACATTTTTATTTTAGAAGTGCTGGCTGTTTCAGTTCATGGATGTTGACTTGCAACTTTCTCCAGAAAATGATACAAGTTTTGTTGAAGATAGTGGGCACCATTATGACCATTAAGGCCTGGTCATTTCTAGCACCAGTGGGGGTTTTTTTAGACTGATGTCCTAAAGCCACAGAAGCAAACCTCATCAATAACATTCCAGGTAAAGTTGGACGGGGCTCTGAGCAATCTGGTCTAGTTGCTCACTGTAGGGGGGTTGAACTAGGTGATCTTTAAGTCTCTTCCAACCCAATCCATTCTGTGATTCTGTGATTCTATAACTTGGCTTAAAAAATAAAGGATGCATATGTATTATTCCAAAAGATTATATATTTTATTATAGTATAAATATAATTGCTGCAGGTATAAAGAGGTGACTATCTGCGTCTGTGTGCTTCACCTGTATGTAAAATCCTTGATGAAGCCAGTTTCTCTACTAGAATACACAGGTTTACCTCAGTGTAGAATATTGCACTTAACAACCACATTTTTTAGATAAAGCTCATCTCCCATTTGATACATAAGTTGATATAGTGCCTTTGAAAGAGGTACACAAGTTTACCAAAATGGCTGGAACCCCTCTGCTATGAGGCCAGGCTGAGAGAGTTGGCGTTGTTCAGTCTGGAGAAAAGAAGGCTCCACAGGGACCTTATTTAGCCTTCCAGTATCTGAAGGGGGCAGAAAGCTGGAGAAGGACCTTTTACAAGGGCCTGCAGTGATAGGATGAGGGCTAATGTTTTCACTCTGGAAGAGGGGAGGTTTAGAAGGAGTTCTTCACTGTGAGGGTGGTGAGACACTGGAACAGGTTACCCAGGAAAGTTGTGGATGTTCCATCCCTGGAAGTGTTCAAGACGAGGTTGGGTGGGGCTTTGAGCAACCTGGTCTAGTGGGAGGTGTCCCTGCCCATGGCAGGGGGGGTGGAACTAGATGAGCTTTAAGGTCCCTTCCAACCCAAGCCATTCTATGATTCTGTAATTCTAATTTGACCCACCTTCTCTGTTGCAAGTGAACTACTTAGGAAAAGGTCAGAAATCAGAGTAAACCCTCATGAACCAGCCTATATCCGTGTGTCTGGACTGTCAGTCTCAGCATTCAGGTGCAGTTCTCTTAAAAAGCTGATTAATTTTAGAAACACAGGCAAGTATGTGAAACACTAATAATGCATCAAATTTGATGGGGCCAGTCAAAGTGCTAACAAAACAATGAAACGCCAAGGGTCCCTGCAATCCTGTTTTGCAGTTAATGAGCTGTTGTTTCCATTCATTTCACGTACCCTGCAGAGCTTTGTATTTCTATGGTAAAAGCACTGCTGACATCAGAAGAGGCAGATCAGCCCCCTGAAGCCAGTTTCTCTCTCTCCTCCTCCCAGCAGTCCTGTTGCTAAAGAATAAAGAGTAGAAGGTCAAATAGCTGCAGGTGGCCAAACAACTCCCCGTAACTCTTTTCTTATTGCACCATTAAAATGGGGTGGCCATTAGTGTTTATTAAAAACGGGGATCTGCACCCTCTACAGAGCTACACTCTTGTTCCACAAATAAAGACGAAAAAGGCCAAGGCTATTACTTAATGATAAAATTCATTCAGGCCTGTGGTGTAGCCTTTCAACAGTTCTACTGCAGAGGAAACTGTCTTTATCAGGCACCTGGAATATATTGTCCCAGGGACTCTGAGATAAGAAAGCATATTTTCAGCTTCGCATTCAGCCGTGGTGTGATTTGAAGGGTGATACCGTTTCTCCAGCCGGCTGTGAGAATCATTCATTTATTATTCCGCCGTATCTCCAACCCCATTGATCAGGGGTCCTTTTCCTCTCCGTCAGGCAGCTCTTGTGTTATATGTTCCCGATTTTTTACATCTCTTCCTTCAGTATTGTTATCTCTATCTTTGACGATCGCAATGTTCAAACACAGGGTTCTTATTTTACCTTTGTAAGAGGAGATAGGGTGAAAAACAATTTTGTGATGGGTGTTTAATGTGTTTCTAGGAGCTATTTGTTGCTCATTTGAAGTCTGGATTTACCCTTTACCTTTAACGTGAAAGAGAAAAAAAGCAAAACAAGAGGGAAGCTGCCATTTTTCAACACTTGCTGTAAACCCCTCCACTTCATTCTTTTCCCTGCCTTTATAGTATGGTTGTTAATGATGTTTCTATCTGCTGATTGCTCTCATCAGCCTCTTCCCCCAAAAACTCACTTGAAGCTAATCCAGTGATTTGAGAAGAATAAAGCAGGTTATCAGTGCTGAGGTGAGAGCTGAGTGAATCATGGAATTGTCACTTCAAAAGCCTGTTGTGACATTTTAAACATGATTACAAGCAGACGCCATTTCCGTATCATTCCAACATATTTTAATAGAAAAAAAGGGATTAATCCTAATGGCAAGTTTCATTCCTACTAACAGGAAGCTAAATTCAGATTTGTTTTCTTGAAGTTTCCTACTGGGGCCACCCCTTGACATCTACAAGGGTATGGAAGCCTTCATAACCATCCAGGAACCACTCAGCTACAGAAAAGCAATGGGACAGCTTTGAGGAGCTGCAGGTTGAGGTAATGATACACTTGACTGCTCAGTCTTGGCAGATGACGTTCCATTGTCCTTGTAAGACAGGCTGAACTTGACAGTTATGTGCATTTGGAAGTAGCAAAAAAAATAATTGCCGCAAGCTTTCAAACAAAATACTTTTCACACCCTGCAAACCATTAAGGTATTTATGTGTGGTTTTGCTAGGGTTTAATTTTGGAAGGAAGAACATTGAAGAGGATTGACCATTTTGTGATCAGATTAGGGAAGGACTGATGTAAAATCGGGTCTCGCAATGTGAGTTTGGATGTAGGTGTACACCCTTCAGTATGCCAGATTTACCGTCTGCAAACTCTGGACAGTGTGTGCAATTTAGGCTTACAGAAAGATAAAAGAAAAATTAATATTGTAATAAATTTGTGTTTACAACTATTTTCCTTAACATGTAAACCGAGACTTCATTTATCACAAGCTCTGTAGAAGCGTAAGAACAGTTTACATTTCCATGTTTTCTAATTCCACATAATTGACAGCTTATTAGAAGTCATTATTTATTTATAATGGCTAGTTTATACGTTTGCATACTGTTCAATGTATGTCTGTCATTACACATGGTAGAGGATCTTTGGGTCAAACAGGGCCCTCAAACACTCATTATTTAAGGATCTGCTGGTAAGAACAATGGAGCAGCCCCGTTTAGAGGGTAATGAAGTATTGCTGAATATATGTTCTGACATATAGTTACTCTTATTCTAAGGTGCATGTACTGCATAATCTGAACATGCCACACAAGGATTTATCTTCAAAACAGTTGGTGCAGAGCCATGTCGCTGGAGCAGCATGGGAGCCGTCCTAATGAGTGAGTTTTCCCCCAGCTTACACCAAGATCGATTATTCCTGTACTTCCAACTCCCCTTCTCTGCCACACAGTTTTCATATGGCAGAGGGGTTGGACTTGATGATCTCCAGAGGTCCCTTCCAACTCCTAACATTCTATGAGTCTTGGATATCACCACATGAGCCCTTCTCTCTACAATCCTATGCATGTAGTGACAATTGTTTCCAGAGGCATTAAGTCATTGATTCTCTAAGTCATTGATTTCCAAGCAAGAACCACCGTACTGAAGCTGTAGCCCACATCTTACGCTCTGAGAAACCTCTGGTACACTTGGAGAATGTCTTAGAGAACAACAACCTGGTGGAAAAATGTGATAGATATACAACGGCCAAATGGCGATGGACAAATGTTAATGACATAGATTTCCTGTCCACACTGAAACATAATTCCACCACAAGATGGTCTATTTCATTAAAAACATACAAAAAATGTTCTGAGAATCCCTAATGCTAGAAAGGTTGAGAAGCATGTGTTTGCTGCTATGAGTGTATTGAACTATGCAGTTTTCCTCCAGGCTTGGATCAGAGGCCACCACCTAGGATGTCTGATTGCACACACATTGTTTGGTCACGGTTCACAAACCAACCCTACTGGAGAGATCCCAAATGCCCTCAGAAAAATCCACTCCCAGTTTCCTATCATTTTATTTAAAACATCCTGCCTGTGAAAGTGTTGTCAGTTTAAAAAAAGCTCATGCAATGCAGAAGTCATGAGCACCCCATGGCTTGTAATTGGTCTCAAATCAACTTGGTTTTGCCTTGGTCACTTGTCTGTGGCTCAGTTAATTGCAGACTCCACTCTTGCTAGGCAACGGCAGGAAAAGTTGAGTGAGAATATTGAATTGTCATGTGATCTCAGACCATTCCTTCTTAGTGAAAGCATTTTGTATTGCCAATTTCTATAACATGATAGTTTACCTGCAGAGAGAATATTGGCTCCCTTTGGTGTCTGTATTCCCTCTTTCCTCCCCAAATCCTTGCCTCACTCCCTCCCTTGCCACAATGAATGTAATTCTGGGAATCAGCCATTCCACTCTACAGGGCTTGTACCCATTAACTGCAGTCGTTGGACAGCATGAAGAAGAATTTTGCTTCTTGATTACACTGTTATAAGAAGTAGATGGGAAAAGAAATTGGAAAAAAATGATTGCTTTTAAAGTTAAATCCTCAGGCACTGGTAAGCAATGAGCAGATTAAGGCTTTTTTTATGCCTTTAATACATGGAATCACATTGGATGGATCACATTTGGAAGAAGCTTCTGGAGGTCTCTACACCCAGGCAGTTTCTCAAGGGGCACAGAGGTCGTGGCAGGAGGTTGCTGGTGTTTTGTCTGCCGCTATGGTAGGACTATTTTTAGCAAAACTGAATTAAGATGGTGAAGGCTTTCTCTGCTAAGACCAGAAACAAGATCTGTGCTCAGTGAGATATGTGCATGTCTATTATAGAGCACTGCAGGAAACCTGAAATACAGAGCATGCTACCATCCCCGACAGTCAGATTTTTGCTCCATCTTTTCTCATGCTGCAGATGTAGTGATACCTAGCACAAAAATATACGTAGCAGCTGGTTCCCTCCTGCTTTGCAGTTTCCTGGGGGATTCGTATGTCAGCTCACTGATTGTTTTGTTCTTGCTACAGGCAGTGTGCCATGCCATTTATATCATGCACAGAACTTGGCTTCTAAGCCCTGTGGGTGTGTGAAGGCAGGGGCATTTTCCAGGGCTGAAGTATTTTATAAGGGAGAAGCCAGTGAAGCAAGTGTTCTATAGGATGTCCACGGCCCTTCACAAAGCAGGAAGGGCATGGACACTATAGAAAGTCTCTTATGCACTAAGATGGACTGTACTTGATTTCAGATCATCCCAAATTGCCCAGAACAAGTACATTGGAGATCTGGGTTACTTCAGCACTAACTCTTTCAAGGCACCAATCTAGTCCATGTAGGCAGATCACAACTTGTCCCAAAGGGACAATGAGTTTCTGAGGATCACAGAATCACAGAATAATAGAGGTTGGAAGGGACCTTTGGAGATCATCTAGTCCAACCCTTCTGCCAAAGCAGGTTTGCCTAGGGCATGTTACACAGGAATGTGTCCAGGCAGGTTTTGAAAGTCTTCAGAGAAGGAGACTTCACAACCTCTCCAGGCAGCCTGTTCCAGTGCTCTATCACCCTCCTGCTAAAGAAGTTTCTCCTTATGTTGAGGTGGAACTTCCTGTGTTCCAGTTTGTGCCTGTTGTTCCTCATCCTATCACTGGGCACCACTGATAAGAGACTGGCCCCATCTTCCTGACACCTACCCTTCAGATATTTATAAACATTGGCCAGATCCCCTCTCAGCCTTCTCTTCTCCAGGCTAAACAGCCCCAGGGCTCTCAGCCTGGATGTCTGTGTTATGTGGTGGTTGGAATGTCCTTGAGAATGAGCAAAGAAATATGATGTTCCGAACTAATCTTGGTATAAATGACCCACTATACTTTGGGTAGCCTGTAGGCCAAAACCAAAGCTGCCCACTTTCATCTTTTGAAGCCAGCATTCTGCCGTGCCTTCCAATGCCCTGCCAACACTGCCCCAATTTTTCTGGTCTGTAATTTAATTAGGAACCTGTCTGGGAAAGTTGAAAGGATTTTACCTCAAAGCTGGACATAATCCAGCTGTTAGATGGTAACTTAATAGCTCTGGTGCTCCTTTTTGATTCTGGAATTCTCCAGCACTGAACTAAAAACCTCCAATCCAGCTGCCAAGTCCAGGCTCCAAACGAATGCTAAAAAAGGCTGCACAGTGTTTCCAAAGTCAGAAGGGAATTTGCAGGGTTGCAGTTCCTGGGTTTCAGCATGAGAGTCACTTCAAGAAAACAGATCCATGTGTATAAACTCAAACACCCACAAAATCAATTGCATTTTCTTGTCTTGCCCGATCTTGCCCATAAAAGCATTGCACTGAGTTCTACATATTATTATTTTTTTAACCTTCTAGACAAAAATTAGATAAAGACTGCATTTCATGCTACATGACATAATACCGTTGCATCTTCAGGCATTAATAAGAATCTTGCTGAAATTCTTATGTCCCCACTTCAGATTTTCCTGCCAGTCAAATCTCACTGCACACTCACAGGGTCTTTGCTATACTCCCAAAGTAGGAAAGTGCCTTGCAAATAAAGGTGAGATTCTCTCCGCATTATCTACACTCACAGGTAGTGCAGCAGTGAGAAGGATTTACAAGTGTGAGTGACATACCTCTGATGCATTTGAATTTTCTGGTAATACATTGTTAGAAATAAAAGATGAATTCCACTGATCCAATGAATTAACAGAAAGAACTAACTTGTCATATAGGAAAGCTTTAAGAATTAGGAGCATCATATTCTTCCTGAAGTTATATAGAATTATTTAACATTCGCTCTATCAATTTTAAGATGTTTACTTCAAATTTCTACTTATGCACATAGGATTGTAACCTGCCCAAATGTTTTTCATATACTGTCTCCTCAAAGTTCTTTCAGTTTTCTTGTAGCCCTTCTGAGAAGTTTTCTGCAAGCTAATCTCCATTCTTTCTGGGCACAAATGAATTGCTGATAAAAAGAAAAGCTGTTTGGATCTCTGCACAGCAGCTCTCATTCCTCTTTTTGTCATTCATGATTATTTTGAACAGTAAAGTGCTCATTTTTAGAAACAGTCGCA
The DNA here is from genome assembly GCA_013400335.1 of Eurystomus gularis. Taxonomy (NCBI): domain Eukaryota; kingdom Metazoa; phylum Chordata; class Aves; order Coraciiformes; family Coraciidae; genus Eurystomus; species Eurystomus gularis. The sequence goes on along the minus strand of VZZY01025384.1, from coordinate 49,045 downwards.
GAAAAAACCTTTTTCTCCCAGAAAACAAGAGTCAATGGAAACTTAATCGAGTAGGTTAATTTTATTAGTAGTAGTAAAGTTACACTTTTGGGAAAATACTCAGAAGAAAGTTAATCTCCTTTGGAATGGGGAAGAGACGACACCTTCCATGGAGAATAACTGTAAGTCTCCCAGCAAGGTGTCCTTACTCTTCTGGTTCTGTGAACATCAGATATATAAAACCTAATTTTCTACGTACAAAGGGAAGTTACACTAATGGCGGTGCAACTAAGTATAGAGAAATTTCTACTCCTAATCTCTTTTGAGATTTTGACCTGGGTTAATTACTGAATTCCTGGGCATTGAGCTTGAAACTTGTTAAAAGGCTGAGCAAAAAAACCTTGCGTGTAGTTGAGTTACATGGATGGTTCCTCCGTAGCCATCACTAGCCCACAATGGTACTGAGCAAGGAGTATGCTGGAAGCACATCATCCTTTGACTTCTCTGACAGCTTGAAGGAATTGGTCCTGTTTGCTACAGCTGTGAGCAATGAGAGAGTCTCACTGGCAACCTTCTGCCTTTCAACCATATGTTAGAGACCATTCATCTCTGAACACCACACCTAAAGCGTGGGAGCCACAAATAGGTGACTTTTTCTACCAATTTCTCTACCTGTTCAGACATGCTCTGAGGAATAGAGCATATCTAAACCCCCAAACTACTGACAAACTCTTTGGAGAATACGTTAATAGCCACATATTAATTTCTGTACTAAACCTCTGAAATATTGTGTAAAATTTTGACCACCTCACCTGAAAAAAGGTTATATAAAAACCTAATCGAGTAGTGTAGCTTAGAATTGAAGGAACTCGCCAGTGAGAATTTTCCCTGTAAATTGTCTGAATAAAAGGAAAGATGCAAACAAAGCAGAAGGAAAGGGATGACCTCATCAAATTGAACACTTTCTTGGAATATCCTGTTACTCTTAAATCATAATACCACAACAAAACAAGAAGTAAAGCAGCCGTAATTTCCAATGAGTAAGAGGAAACACATTTCTTACTGCAATGCCATAGGCAGTAGTAAGATCCCCAGCGTGCTAAATATTTACTGTTATATGGAATAAGTCACATCACTGGGTGACAACTTCTCCATTCGTGTGTCCCTGCTAGGCTTGAAGAAGCACTGGTGAGCAGGTTGAGGTAGCAGTTAAGGCAGATGATTTGTTTTCAGACCGCTTTAGTAAATTAATCTCAGTCGTAGCTTTCTATTTAAACACAGGCCTAGAATAAAACACTGCGCTTATTTTTATCGCGTGCACAACGGTCAAATATAGTATGTGTGGCAGATACATTGGAAAGATTCCACATTGCATCTAAGTGGTTGAACTCATGTAAGTGATGCAACTAGCCTGTAGCGAGAAAAACTAAATTCATCACGTGCAATGACAAGAGCGAAACTGAATGTGGAGAATATTCTTTTTCTTCTCAAGACGTATGAGTTCCTGAAGCCATGTTAACCTGTCAGTACTGAAGAATGTCCACCATCCCAGGTGGCAGTGTAGTAGACATGTCATCTGGCTTTATTGAATGAGTACAAGAATCCCTACAGGAGAAGCAAGCCAGCCTGTTTTCAAGCAAATAATTTATAAGAGTTGTTTGAAGAGTGGTTGTGTTGTTTAAGAGATTTTGTCTGGGCAGGAGCATCAGCTGTGAGATCTCACCTCAGAAAAGCTTTTGAAAGAAGCCATGTGAGAAAGCTCACACTTAAGCACTCAAGAACACAGTGAAGGGATCAATGGTAGGGGACAGTGGAGCACAAGGTCAGGGAGTGGATACTCTGTGCCATTCGAATACAGCTCCAATTCCACACAAGTCCCATATCAGCGTTTCCTGTTGGTTAACTCAATGCCTCCATAAACACCTAGCTAATGGAAAACATCAGACTCGGGGATTTTAGGCCATGTGAAAACTGATGTATGTGATCAGGCAGCAGTTTTATCCTTAGCGTTAGCTCTGTCCCAAGTGGGTCAGCTGCTTTCCCTGGTCATGGAGCCAGAAGGAAGTATGGAGAGAAGTGTGAAGGATTAGAAGAACAGGACTGAGCACATATTTGAGGATCTGGTGAAAAGTTGCCAGCTGCATATCTAAGTGCTATAAGGTTGCCTTCAGTGCCTAAACAGCAGGTTTTAGAAAGGGGGCAGGATGTTCTCATGATAGCAGTAGAGTACCTGGCTGTTGGCCAAGAAATAAGAAGGAACTGCCTCAGACCTCAATATCACTAGGAGATTGGCATAGGAGATAGGAGGCTTATGGAGAACATCCTCTCCTATCAGATTATTAAAATCAAACTGGTTCAAGTCCCAAAATTCTGCCATAATTTTTCTCATCAAAAACTGCTTTGCTTGTTACAGGCTTATTTTATAATCCATTCTGGTACTATTCACCATTAATTCGTCTTCTTGGCATGGTGTTCCAAACTTTGCCAGTTGGTTGAGCAAGGGGAAAGGAAGTCTTTAAATACTGAAACTATCTGTGGAGTAGCTACCAGTGAGTACTCAATCCCAGAAGGTCAAGAAGGGCTTGGATGTTTTTGGTAAACCAAATTTCCTGCACATTCCAGCTGTCAAGGCAGCCATTGGCCCCTTGAAACAGCTTTCTACTGAACATTTTTAAACATTCCCCTGAGCCCTTTTCCACAGCAGTTGACTTGTCCCAGAAAGGCTCAGTTACACTTTTTGCAAAGGAAATTATTAACAGGCTTGTTAGTTGTTTGTTGTTGTGTGTGTGGGAACAGTTTACAGAGACATCTTGGGGTATTTTTCCTTTGGGAGCCATTGGAAAAAAAAAATCATTTGAAAAATGAGTGTTTTGGATCCCTGAACAGCAGACATTTGGTTTTACTGCAGGATATTTTAGTTACTTCAGATAATCAAATAAACACACTGCTCACGACACCTCTTACCCATCTGCTCGGAGGCGAGCATAACATGAGCAATGTTGTTTCAGTCCAGAGTAGCCTATCAGAACCCTGACTCAGCAACATGTAACTCAAAGAGAATCATATCATGGAATGGTTTGAGTTGGAAGGGACCTTGAAGATCATCTAGTTCCAACCCCCCTGCCATGGGCAGGGACACCTCCCACTAGAGCAGGTTGCTCAAAGCCCCGTCCAACCTGTTCTTGAACACATCCAGTGAGGGAGCATCCACAGCTTCCCTGGAAGTCATGTATTTCATGAGGCCACCCCTGTGGGGAGGCAGGTCATGATTTTCTCCTGGGATGCTTTCTGCATCCAGCCTCATGCACCTGTGCTGTCCTCAAAGGCAGCCAGTCTGCAGGTTACACCTAGCATCCAGCAGTGTCAGGACCCATCAAGTAATGTCCTAGGATTAGCAAGCTTCAACCAAATCTCACCTCATGGTGATGCTGGCCAGATAAGATGGGGTACTAGGTCCATGGGCATGAAGAGTTATGTGCCTTGAAGTTGTTACAAGAAGTAGAGAGAAACCAAAGTTGCCCTTAGGCAAGCATAAGAAGGGTTTATCTGCACATGATTTCTTGCTTCTTTAGATATCCAAGTACTTGCTGATGCATCTTGCTGAGGGGACTATAAGATCATGGGCTTCAATTAATTTTCAAAAAAAATAGTCCCTTGAAGTTGTTAGGTATGCTCACACTGTATGTGGTGTCTCTTCCAGCACTTTATTTCTATGACTTTGTGTAGGAGAAAGGAATAATAAGCCAGTAGGTGCTTGTAAAATTAATTTTTTTAGCACTGAAGTAGGTAGCAGTTACAAATACTCTCCAGACAGACACCACCACCAATGGCAACTCTATGATGACAGTAGAAGATCTCTCAATGAGAGATGAATCAGGCTGCTTCTGAGACAAAAAATTTACCTATAAGCTCACTTTAAACAGCCACTGACTAATATGATGAGGGAAAACATAACTTCATTCCCACTGGAAAAAATTACTCTTATGTTGCCAGTGCTACAGCATCACAACTTGAGAACTATCCCTGATATTCCAACAACAGATTGATTTCCTCCTAAGTGTGCAACTGGTGACTCTGCATTCATTTTGGGAGCCAATTACATGCAGAAAAATATCGTAACAGTTGTAAGACAAGCCTGGATTACTATTTTAAAGCTGTTTTTCTCATTTCTTCTTACTTCTGTCTACTCCAAAGGAGACATGAGTGCAGAGTTCAAGTTCACAGGAGGAAGGAGAAATGACCAAAGTGAATAAACCAAAAGAGCTGAAGAACACTTATTTATTTGTATCATTTTTTTTTCTGTTGAGCAGGATTCATCACCCTTATTTAGGTTTCTGAATATGGACAAAGTGACTTCCAGAGCAGCTCTCAGTCTATGGACAAGTCCTTCATGCCCCACCTCTCAATACTTGGTATTCTACAGCCTGTTGCAATCACATGTGGAAAGGCATAAACTGCAGTGGAACATTTCAATGCCATGCTGCCTTTTGCCCATGATATATAAATCTAGTAGGTGTACTCAGTCCAGACTCTAGGTCCAGGAGTTTGATGTTAATACAAGTGGATCAGACCTGATTAAGTCTATGTGAAATTTTGTATCGTGTGTCACAGTGAACAAAATTAAATGTGAAAGCTATTGGAAAAAACATCACTTCTCTAAAACAACACTGAAGAACAGGAAAAACTTTTTTTTTTTTTTTTTTTGCTTACTATAATATCAGATATTTTATTCTGAATTCTTAACATTTCTGTGTGTCATGCGCAACAGAACTTTTATTAGTGGAAATCAAAACCCACAGCGAGGAAGGAGCATTTTCCATCCTATTTCTGACTGTTCCCAGCTGAGGAGCATGTTAGATGCAATATAGCTTTGTAGTTACACAAGCGTTTAAAAGATGCTGGCAGATGTTTTTAGAGTTTGGCATTCTGTATCAATAAGAAAACAAATCCATGGCAGTTTCCCATCGACTCAAAACCATACAGGAACAAGACAGAATATTTTTAGGATACTTATATTCCAGACCACACACCTTAGGCTACTGTTAAATAATTTTTGTCCTCTTTGCTGAGTTTTTCAGTAGTAGAGGGATGGATTTACAATAAGATACAGCTAGAATTCATCGACAGCTTTCACCTGTGGAATTACATAAAAGACTCACAGAATCATAGAATCATAGAATGTTTCAGGCTGGAAGGGACCTCTAGAGGTCATCTAGTCCAACCTCCCTACGCAAGTAGGGACATCTGCCTAGGTCAGGTTACTCAGAGCCTCATCGAGCCTGACCTTGAATGACTCCGGAGATGGGGCCTCCACCACCTCTCTGGGCAGCCCGTTCCAGTGCTCTATGACCATCATGTTAAAGAACTTTTTTCTAATATCCAACCTAAATCTATCTTTTCCTAGCTTAAAACCATTGCTCCTTGTCCTATCACTACCAACCCTTGTGAATAGACCTTCCCCTGCCTTCCTGTAGGCCCCTTCAGGTACTGGAAGGTCAGTATAAGGTCCCACTGGAGCCTTCTCTTCTCCAGGCTGAACAGCCCCAACTCCTTCAGCCTGTCTTCGTATGAGAGATGCTCCATTCCCCTGATCATTCTGGTGGCTCTCCTCTGGACACGCTCCAATACGTCCACGTCTTTCTTGTGCTGGGGGCTCCAGAACTGGACACAATACTCCAGGTGAGGTCTCACCAGGGCAGAGTAGAGGGGCAGAATCACCTCTCTTGATCTGCTGGCCACAGTTCTCTTGCTGCAGCCCAGGATGTGATTGGCCTTCTGTGCTGCCTTTGCACACTGGTGGCTCATATCCAGTTTTTCATCCACCAGCACTCCCAAGTCCCTCTCCACAGGTCTGCTCTCCAGGATGTCCTCTCCCAGCCTATACTGATAATGCTGGTTGCCCCAGCCCAGGCGCAGGACCCTGCACTTGGTCTTGTTAACCTCCTAAGGTTCATCTGGGCCCACCTTTCCAGCCTGTCCAGGTCCCTCTGGATGGCATCCTGTCCCTCAGGCATATCAACTTGTAGTGGGTCTGGCTGAGCTGGTTTTCCACACAGCAGCAGTGTTTTCTGCTGGGAGCTAGAAGGGTGCTGATAACACCCCTGTGTTGTGACTCCTGCTGAGCAGTGCTCGCACAGCACCAGGGCTCTTCCCAACATTCACGCCCCCAGGGGGATGGGGTGGGCAAGATCTTGGGAGGGGACACAACCAGGACAGCTGACCCAGACGGACCAAAGGGATATTCCAGACCATATGACGTCAGCTCAGCTATAAAGCTAGGGAGAAGGAGGAGGTGGGGGGGGCTGTTCCGTTGTCCTTCAGAGCAACCCCTACGCGTCTTGGAGCCCTGCTTCCCAGGGAGTGGCCAAACATCGCCTGCTGATGAGAAGTAGAGAATAACTTTGTTTTCCTTTGCTTCTGTGCGCGGATTTGCTTGGCTTTGCTTCTATTGTTATTAAACTGCTTTTTGTTTCTCATCTTATTTTCCTCCCCTTTCTTTTTGCTCTGCGGAGGAGGGAGACGGGAAGGAAAGGGGGGGTGATAGAGTGGCTTGGTGGGCACCTGATGCTCAGCTGAAAAGTAAAATCACTGAACAGCATCAATTCTGTTCTAACTCCAACCAGGATAACTTCTAAGATTTTACTCTGCGTCTCTCCCTGTGTTTTTAACCTGGGCACATTCAGCCTTCCACAGGGTCACACACTGTTACCACAATCAGCTAGTATTTTTCCCAATATTTTTCACATTTCCTAATACTGTTCACTACCTTTCTCACCTCTGATGTGTGAGCTGGCCAGCGCTCACACCCTGAGGACAATTCTGGCATCAGATGCCTGGTCTGTGCCCTGTTATAAATGATACAGTGATCCCCAAACTCTAGTAATGCACGAGAGAGGGAAATCAAAGCAGTCCACACTTCTCTGAAACTTAACACATCGTTTTGATCCTGACACATTCCTTTGGTGTCAGAAGAAGAACTGGGTTATTCCCATTCACTGCTGTGCTCAGTTGCATTAAGAACTCAATACACTTGAACATGGACCTGTGTTTATTCAGTGTAAATAGATGTCTTCTGAGCAGTGAGGTTCTTGAATGAGGTAGCACCAGTGGAAGCTCTAGATTTTGTGCCACCAGCTATTTGACTGAGCAGATGTACTAATTCCTGTCATTTGAAAGTTCAGCCTGGCCAACAGCTTCCTGATCAACAAAAAAGCATCACCAAAACCCCTTGTTTTGAATATGCGTATATTTTGATGTGCTTACATTGGCTTTTTAATTTTTCACACCTTTCTTGTAAAGGGAGAATAATTAGCAGAAGAATTTCTAGTTTACTTTGACTTCTCCTTTGAGTAATGCTGGAAAGAAGAATAATCATCTTACTCTAAATTAAAAAAAAAAATATATCCTAATAAAAGGACTATTGTAATGTTCTTAAGAAACACGCATGACAGCATCCTCTGATTCTGAGTGTCTACATATTTGCTGTTCCTACCCTGCACCTGACTGTTGACACAGAACAGCCAGAGCCTGTTCTTTTCCTACAATGGTTCTTTTCTCTGCCCCGATGAACAATGTGGGATCACCTCCATGACCAATGTACTTCCTTTACAGTCTTGTTTCAGAATTCTTCATAGGGAGCTGAAGGCCTTTATTTCCTAGAGATGTCGGGGGTGAATAAGAAGGCTTTGTATTAAACATGTTGCTGACTAGCCTGAAAGGTTGAACTTCTAACTAAAATTATTCTCTCTTATCCTCTCTGTTATGAAGCCTTGCTGCTACTTTGGGAGGATAGTCCAATCTAGCTAACCTCTGCTCCCATAGACACTCACCTTTTCTTTTACTTTTTTTTATTTTTGAGGGGAGTATGAGTTTGTGGAAGTATTTTTGGTTTGCGCGGATATTCTTCGTTTTTGGAAGAAGCAGGAAAAACAGTGACTTTGTGGGAACCTTTGCTGTCATAAGTGCTTTGCTCATGCCTGCCTGGAGGTTCTGTACTCAGGAGAAGAGGTTGTAGAGGTAGGATCACATTGTGTTTAGGCAGTCAGCGCTGGTCACAAAACTTTTGGATGTGGTAGGAAGCAATGAAAGCCACCTATCATGAAATAGTTCCACACTTTGATGTGGTTGAATGACCTATGTTTGGATAAGGATACCTGCTTATTGCCCAGGTATCCTCACAACCTACTCAAGAGACACAAAAAAAATATGCATATGGCACAGTCATTATCAAGGTCTTCAAGGCCTTTCTCTAATGTTCCTTCAAATAATGCATGAGGAAGAATTTTAAGCATATCCAGGCCTTTGCTGTTTGTGGGTTCCCAAACTGCATGGGAGCCAATGGCTGTGTGCACGCTGGGGTCCAGTGTGGACTTCTGAGCTTTATTAATAAGGTTTTAGGCTCTCAGGAGACCCTACAGGTATAAAGGAAAGGGGACACTGGAAATGTTTTAACTTTAAACCTGCAGTGGCCCTGCTGGAAGGTATTCTTTAGAGCAACCTCACAGCTGCTCTAGCCTAGTGAGAGTTTTCTGTAGGCAATCTCCTCATCATTGAGCGTCTGGATGTCTTTCCATACTGGAGGCAGCATGGGAAGGCACACAAACTCTTGAAAGGTGCTGCCCAAGTGCAGTCCAAGGGATTGAAGAATCAGTGCATATTTCTAGTCAGATACACTGCTATAGAAACATGAATTAGTAGAAATACAGTCAGAAAAACGGAGCTCTTGCAGGACCATGATGAGATGTGGTCTGAAGTACTGAACTCCATTTCATGTTCTCTGCATTCAGGAAAGTATTCCTCATTTGACAAAGGCAGTCAAAGGAGTTTGGTTTGTTAAGGATAAAGGTCCTTTCACTTGCCTTTATGTATTACGTCCAAGCTGAAGTTATCTGAGCAATATAAGCTGCTTTTGTCAGCAGTAAGGCCAGGAGAATATGGCAATCCTTCTACAGAGCAATTCATCCCACCTAACTTAAAAAAAAACCCAAAACACTCTCTAGATTAGATTTGAGGCTCTCAAATGCACATATTAAGTGAGAGCCAAGAAGTCCTACCATTAATTTTAAGTACATGACGTATATTGCTACCCATGAAATATGTGGTGACTAAGTAAGTATCAGGAATGAAGAAACAAAGTTAAGGGCAAAGTTGGTACAAGAGCAGATAAAATAAACTTGTTCTGAATGAGTTGGCCCAGAAGTTAAAAGCTTTTCTGCCAACTGAATGAGTAAGACTCCAAACTATTTTTTAAAAGAACAGTTGGGACACACACCTTCACTGTTTTGACAGACCAGGAAGAAGTTTGCTATATTTGTGGACATGGTTATATGCCATGGTTTCATCACAGGACTGAATGACAGGGTTGAATAACCTCGGAGGGTTTTTTCAGCTTTATATTAAACCTTTTTTTTTCCTGCCCTCTGCAAAAAGTAGGGGAGAGAAAGTGACCTTGCAAAACTGACACGAACAACTCAATGCCTAAAGAAATAGCAGGGAAAAATAAGCCTAGCTACTGCGCAGTATCCTGTAAACATATGCAAAAATGTCATTAAAAAACCCCCAAACCCTTTAGGGGTATTGAATAAGCTCCTCAGCTCATGCAAAAAAAAAAAAAACCAACAAAAAATCCCTGTAGGGTATTGATTAGCCTTTTTAGAATTACACTGTAACTGTACTTAATGAATCTTTTGCTGTCTAGTCAAGGAGGTCATACTGATATTTTGCACTATAGCTAAAACTTCCTATACAAGCTCATTTGTCTGAAGAGCTTTCTATTTATAGACATCATTGGAGGTAAAATTAATGGACAAGTCCATCTCATTTTTCCAAAATGCAAGAATATAGTCTTGTTCCATTAGTTTTAGTATTGAATATTTATTCACCAGTTCAGGCATGACCCGTCACTTTTTATTGAGAAAATATTTACTTTTGATCCAAGCAGTTTCACACAGAAATGTCACTGGCAGAGAAATAAACACATTGAAACTCTACTGAGTAAAACCAACAAATAATCTTTTTTAGGAGTCCAGATAAGTTAATCCCATTTAAATTTTTGATGAACAAAGCTTTAAGAAGGAAAATAACAAGAATTTATATTTCTCACTATCATTGACTTGCTGAAACAAGGTCACCTGTGTGACCTCAAGGCTATTTTTAATATGGTAATAATGGTTAGTAATGTCCATAGTATGGTCCTTCCAATCATAAATTAATGTAAATACCAGCTGTTTCTCAGAAGTGTTGTGCAGTCTTCATCCATGGAAACTTTCAAGGTCCCATTGGATAAAGCCCTGAACAGCCTGGTCTATATTCAGTGTTGACCCTGCTTTGAGAAGGGGTTGGATCAATGACTTCCCAAGGTCCTTCCCAACCTGAATTACCTCAAGCTCTCTGCTCTGACATCAAAACCAGCCAAGTAATTTTTTCTGAAGAACATAAACTTACCATCCAACCTGCTGTTTCCTCAATCAACTTGAAATAAAGAAAACCCAGAAGCCCCGTTCCAAGGAAGTCTGTCCAGGGTGAAGCACATTTATAATGAAAGGTTAAGTGCCTTATCTGTCCCTGCTGGAAGCAAAAGTTTAGCTTGCCAGCCCTTGACTTCTCCAATTCCACTTGCTCAACTGCATAAACAGTGAAAAGAAATAATAACTTAAAAAACCTGAAAGTTCAGATGTTTCTCCCTGTCAGGAGGTCTCACAAATAAGTATTTGTGAGAAGGACCCAACATATGAAGTTTAAATAATTTTTGTGCTCACAACTGTTAAATACATAACTATGCAGTTATATGCCCAGGAGTCCCTACTAACATTTTCTGCAGCGAACCTTCCATATTATTAAAAAGATTACCACTGCTGAGAGCTGAGCAACCTATTGCCTCCTTGGATGCCAAATATAGGCACTTTTACAGGAGGCTGAGGAAAAATAACTGCAGCAATTTGAGCAAAGCCAGAAGAAACAAGGCTGAAAGCAGGAAAAGCTGAAAGGTGTTCTAGCTGGTCTAATGGAACACATTGTTTTGTCAAACTCTTTACAGTTTTATTGATTTTGTGGCTTGGTGGAAAGCTTGCATGCTCTTTGGCCACCGGGAAAGAAGTTTGTCAAGGCTTGTTTGGTTTTTGGTTTGGATTTTTGTTGTTTGTTTTGGTTTTTTTTTTTTTTTGGACTAACAGATTGTGGGAGAATTTGTTTCCGCACAACAGGATGTGAACTGAGCTCTGCATAAAGAGGTCCCAGTGCCTCTTCTGACAGCAAAGCCACATGTGGAATGTCTGCCAGAAGTCAGTCAAGGCTGTCATCATCATTTCTTCATAGTTAAATCTTACTGATTTTTTTTTCTACATCTTTTGCCCATTTCTTCCGCTGCTCACAACACTCCTGCCAGTTCAGTGATGTAGTTGTGCATGCAACAAGAATGGTATTTTTTGTCTTTCTTAGACTTAAACTGTATTGCTAAAGCTTAATGTTGAATTACCACTTAATTCTATTTTTAGGATTCAGGCATATATCAGATTATTCACTTATTAAAAGTAGTGCCTTTGAATACCTCTCCTTCAACAGGCTTTCAGGTTCCTTCCTGCTTCAAGAAAAACCACCCAGCCCCTCCTTGAGAGCTAACTAAAACTTTTGAAATATAGGAAAATTGTTTGTATTTATGAAACGGGTGAAAAGCATAATAAGGAACCCTCGATGACATGCTAACGTGTTTGAGCATCAGGAGAAAATTTTTGTGAACAGTGGGGGCTATAGAAAAAAATATCAATAATAAGCAACATTAAGATTTGTCCAGGAAACTCTTATTCCAGCCTCCTCTGCATATGCATTAGGAAACAGCTTTTTAACAACGTTTACAACTTTCACACAGAGCAAATGCATCCTTTAATGAACAGCTATTTATTCATAGGCTGTTTTGTGTACTATCCAAGTAGAGGTGAATCAAACTAAACAAAGGCCCTGCAAGGATCAGGGGAGGGTTGCTAGGTGGGACACCCACCACTGAGGAGAAGAATAGACCATGCCAAATTGGGGACTCCCACAACCACCAAAGGAGGGAGGTTAGACCATTGTCCTTCTTGTGAAGCCCACCACAGCAAGTCAGCCAAGGAAACTCTTTCTCCAGAGTGCTGCGCAAGCTACCAGGTGTTATAGCCAACACAAGTATAGGATTTATTATGGAATGCAAGAAAAAAGAGGATTTGGGGTTGGAGTGGAAAAATTTGGGGATGTATAGAAGTTATGGGGTGTTTAGAGGAAGGGGCAATCTCTTATGTCATTGGACTGGTCAGGAAGGAATTTCTGTGTCCTACTGTCCACCACATCTAGCTAACTAACGTTTTTTGCTTCACATGACTGCGAGTCCATTTAATTGATGCAAATATGTCCTTATCTGCATGAGCATTTCTGTGGAGTTCACAGTTACAGAATGATACAAAAATAAAATACACATATATAAACCCACAGTTTTCTAGACCTAGCCTGAAATGAGAAGCCTGATTTTCTTTACTCTTTGATGTTTCTGCAATAATTTCTGTGTTCAAAGCACAGTTCCAGCAGAGAGTAGCAGCTAGTCTCGCTTAGGACCAGTGGTTGGTATTTCTGTACCCCTGATCTTGGGCATCCAAGAAGTTAAGAGCAAAGGACAGCTGATTGGAAAAGTAATGCCTTGTCCACCACACAGAAAGTGTGTGAAAGCAACAGGGGCAGAGTTCTCTTAGGCAGTATTTAGTGATCATAACATCTCCTTCTCCTCCTTGGATGCCCTAGTTCTTACGTACCTTCTGTGAAGGCAGCAGCTGCATCCTTTCCCGTGGTTACAGAAAAGTCCAGTTTTAAGTTTGCCCAACAGAAGGAAATTGAATTTTGGATCTTCTGAGTACAAGTATTGTACTTCATTAAATACAACAAATACTATTGCAATTTCTAACTTTAGACTGAAGAAAACCTGCATAATTTTGTAATAGAATCATAGAATCATTATGGTTGGAAAGGACCACCAGGATCATCAAGTCCAACCTTCATCCTAACATCTCTCTAGCCACTAGACCATAGCCTCAAGTGCTACATCTACTTGTTTTTTACACACTTCCAGGGATGGTGACTCCACCACCTCCCTGGGCAGTCTGTTCCAGTGCCCAACCACTCTCTCAGTAAAGAATTTCTTCCTAATATCTAATCTAAACCTCCCCTGATGCAACTTGAGGCCATTTCCTGTTGTTCTATCATGAGTAATTTGGGAGAAGAGACCAACACCAGCCTCACTACAACTTCATTTTACGTAGTTGTACAGAGCAATAAGGTCTCCTCTCGGTCTCCTCTTCTCCAGACTAAAGAGCCCCAGTTCCCTCAGCTGCTCTTCATAAGACATGCTTTCCAGACCTCTCACCAGCCTTGTTGCCCTTCTCTGGATCCACTCCAGCACCTCAATGTCCTTCTTGTACTGTGGTGACCAAAACTGGACACAGTACTCAAGGTGCGGTCTTACGAGTGCCGAGTACAGGGGCACAATCACCTCCCTACTCCTGCTGGTCACACCATTGCTGATACAGGCCAGGATGCTGTTGGCCTTCTTGGCCACCTGGGCACACTGCTGGCCCATGTTCAGCCTATTCAATAATATTCAATAATTTTGCAGTTATGGATTTCTTTTTTCTAAACAGGTAGTAGGGACATTTCATCACATACCATTTAACTTTTTGGTTCCATAAATCTATGGGGGCAAAACTAAAAGTTAATGTCTATGTTTCTGTATCTAAAGAACCAGAAAGATGCTACTTTATACATCTTTCTCCTGTCTTGCAAAGCTGCTTCTCTGAAAGGAGAAGAATGGCCAAATTTCTCCTTCTGACATTGTCCACCTTTTCTTAGAGGAAGAAAATCCTGAAGATGTTATTCTGGCAAAATAAAGCTGAAAACTGAACAGTAGAAATCCCCCCACGTATGTGAAAGGAAATTCACAACTCCCTGTGAGTCTATTGCAATAACACAGAAACTCCATATGTTTTAATCTTTCAAGTCTGCCTGTTCCCTTAATGAGGGCGACAAACCCTTCTACTTCTGAGATGTTCATACAGGAGCAAATTAAGCAGTTCCCAAGTCACAGTGAAAGGAGGATTGATGTCTACTCTGCCTGGTAGAAGTTCTACTAAGAAACTAGGAATAGACCAAAAGTGGGAACAATAAAGGCAGAGCTTCACTGCAGAGGGGGTGGACTAGAGGAACTGTAAAGCTTCCTTCCAACCCAAAGCATTCTATGATCTGTGGCTCTATGTGTAACCTTTCTTTCCAAGGGAAGTCAGACAGCTTAATGAAGGAATTTGAAACTGCTCTAGGTCACTTTGATAAGGATAACCAATTAAGCAATCCACTGGAAACCCAGCCCATCCTTCCCATTTGCTGTCACTCCCGGTGGTGTCTGAGGAGGGTTGATAACAGGTGAGGAGCAAGTGGCCTCACACTGAGGCCAAAGTGATGCTGGTCTGGCATGCACATGGATGGAAGCCTACATGAGGATTCCTTGGGAGCAATCAGCAATCCTGGCAGCAATTGCTGACTACAGGAAAAAATAGGTAAGGCACAGACTGCATGGCTTCAGTGAAGCCCAGGCTGGGTTACAAAATCCAATGACAGATTAAGTTAAGCCCTGCTAAACTCTGTGTTGCAAAGGCGAATCTGACTTTTAACCTCCTCGGGCTTTACCCAGGTCTAGCAGAATATTTTCTATCTCTACTTGCAGCAGATCACAGAGAAAGTTTGTTAAGTGCTGCCTGCTGCGCTGAGTCGCTACAGACTGTCACATCCATAAACTACAAATATTTCACCAAAACGTTACATAAAAGGTGTATATATTTATTCATTGCTATTGGCAGAGCCATTGACAGCTAAGGCTCACACCCAGTGAATTACACTTGGCATGTGTATGCCGTGTTTGTTTAAAACTGCAAATCAGTTACATTCCTTTCTCAAAGCAAAGAAAAACTATATCCCACTGGAGTCGGGAAAAAATTCCTTCTAAGCAGAGGCTGTACAATGAACTCTGAAGTTGAAGCAACTTCACTTCCCAGTCTTTGCCATCGAGTAGCTGGAGAGGTGAAGATACATCTTGCTTACACTTTAGCACCTTGTTTGTGGTTCACAGGCTTCCCATATCTGTTTCTAAGGGAGATGGGGACACAGGGAATTTAAGCCCTCCTTCCTACCTGATCCTAGCCCTCGTTCAAAATGCCCCTGCAGCGTGTAAGGCTGTAGGTAAGAAGGCAGCAATCTGGTAACACCAGTTGTATCAGAGGACCATCTTGTCAAGCTGCCAATTGACACTGAATATAATTGTACTTATTGCCACCAGAGGGTGCAAGGAAAAATCAATCAAAGCTTCTCAAGTGGGGAAAGGTACCTCAAAATACACGTGAAGGAAGACTTGAGACACCAGGAAGGATAAGCTATTGCCAGCCTTTCTTATTGAAAACATGCAATATTTTTAAAACTGTCTCCATTTGAGGGGCAGGATAGGAAGGGATAAAAATGTGGGGTTCTTTTCACTTGTCCTCTGACCCTAAGGCCCTCAGTTTATCTTTTCTTATTTCTCAAGAGTTTAATTGTACACCACTAATTGTAGACTGTGGAATTTTTGGACAGCCCAACTTTAAAGCTGAAGTCACGTCAGCCTGGGAGCCAAGACTTGCACCCCAGACGTCATGAGACCTACAGGAGCACAAGGACAACCACATTTCTAGAATTATCTGCAATCCAGACAAGAAGAGAGGAGATAATTAATAACATGCCTGGACCTGACGCTTGCTTAAAGTATTGTAGGGCAAAGACAGAATCCCTCATGGATTTTGCACCCAGGAATTAATTACTGTCAGATCATCTTTTTATCTCAGAGAAACTGTGGTTCCCTTGAAAACCTATTTGATGGAATGCAGCTAGAAGTCTGATAAACAGCCCATTTTTTACTGTCTATAGGAAGGTTTCACTTTATTCACAAAATTCAGAATTTTCATCACCAACCTGGTTTAATCAAGTTGATTTTTCTTTGAAAAAACCCAATTATTTCAGGTGCTGTTCCTGGATTCCTTTTAAACCAGAAAATTCAACTTGCACCAATGGCAAAAATAATAAAAATTATTGAAAGCGTGCTCATTTAGACGAGTTCAGGAGTTCAGCTGTTTTCTACCTTTGGAAGAGCAAGTCCAGCAATAGGTCATGCTGGGTTTATATAGCTGATAGTTTGGGTTCTTCTGTGTTATTGAACTGCCTGGCATATGGCCCCAGAGTAAATAAACAGAGCACAAAGCCCTTGACTATATTTCACTTCTCTGTGCTGTTTGACAAGTGTTTACATTGCAGCGGCTGTGAATCTGGTGTACGTTCTTTTTGGCATCTCTCCTCTGTGGTTGCTACATAAGGAGGAAGGGAGAGAAAGATCTGCAGATGGTGTGAAAGCAGACCCCTGCTCGTGAGAAGAGATTTTTTTTTTCCTGAGGCATTAACATCCCTGACATTTATAAAACATCACATGCCCTGACAGAAGCTTTTGCCTCCGTCAGCAAGTCACCGTGGGAAAGCAGCTGGCTCTTCACCTCACGAAAGAGAGCTGGTGCTCACATGAGGTTATGGCCACGAGGATCTATGCCTTCATCAGAAGACAATACCCGGCCAGTTAGGCACCTCAAAGTTATTTTTGAGAATTTGGGGCATGCTGATGATCTGTTTTGGGTCTGGGCAAAATGAAACCGTTGCCACCCCAAGGACACTTTCCCCACAGTTCCCATGAGGGTAAATGCAAGCTAGTATGTCCCATGTGCCACCCATACAGCCATGCTGTATCTTTAACAGTCAAGAAAGAACCCTTCTGAGTACCTGGGGCACCCCAGAACTGAACAAGGCTATAGAGAAGAGCAGCAGGGTCTCTGAAAGCACTAAGATTTGTCATTTTACAACTAACAACAGCTTTTTTTTTTTTTTGCACATAAAGAGCTACACCTTCACGAGAAGTGGAAAAGTTGAACCAGTTTTCTGGAAGCACCCCAAAGAATTTGTACAATACTAAAATTTCTATTGCCTGCTTAACCATAGCATGTGCATGTCTACAGCTTGGCAAGGCTCCAAGAGCACCTATAGGCTTGAATTCCTGGTACAATCTCCCCTGAGGCCCCCATCATATCCTCTGGTTGTGGGTTCAGGAGGAGACCCATATAAGCTCAGACATCAGCCCATCCCTGCTCAACTGGTCCCTAGGGCTGCTACTCCATCTATGCGGGATAACCCCTAGCTTCCTGACAGTAATTCATAGTCTCTTAAATGATTTGCAAGATGGCTGCAAAAAAAGCATTGAGAGACCTCATGTTATTTTACAGTGTAAATCCAGCTGGTGACATCCTTAAGAAGGTCATGGTAGAACATTTCATCTTCAGGAACAAGAAGGGGGGATAGAAACTTGGTCTCTTGTGAAGATACAGAAGGTGATCGGTGATAAGAGGCACTGACTGAAAGATATGACAGTCTCCATGACAGTTGTTGGTCATGGATGTGCCCTAGAAGCACCCCCTGAGCACTATTCAGGCAGCATCATGCAACTGTGATAAAACATGTTGGTGACAAAGATGTCAACTGCCTTCTTTCTTTTTCTTTTTGAATGTAAGCTATCCCTAGATTACCACATGGCTGCAATTCAAAGGATACTTCACAGCCTGGAGACAGAAGCCAACAGGAACATGTATCAGTAAGGGAAAGCCTCATGTTACAGAATCGTAGAATGATGGGGGTTGGAAGCACCTCTGGAGATCATCTCATCCAATGACCCTGCCAGAGCAGGCTCACCTAGAACAGGTTACATCTGAGAGGGCTTTGAATGCATCCAGAGACAGAGGCTCCACCACCTCTCTAGGCAGCCTGTTCCACGGCTCTGCCACCCTCAAAGTAAAGAAGTTCTTCCTCATGTTTAGATGGAACTTCCTATGTCCAAGTTTGTGCCCATTGCCTCTTGTCCTGTCACTGGGCACCACTGAAAAAAGACTGGCCCCATCCTCCTGACAACCTCCCTGTAAGTATTTGTAAGCATTGATAAGGTCCTCCCTCAGTCTTCTCTTCTCTAGGCTAAAAATCCCCAAGTCTCTCAGCCTTTCTTCATAAGAGAGATGTTCTAGAGATGTTCTAGTCCCCTCATCATCTTCATAGCCCTTTGCTGTACCCTCTCCAGCAGTTGCCTTTGTTAAAAGGAAAAATTTCTTTGCAATAAGGACCATCACAAGGAAGAGCCTTTCCAGCAGCCATAGAATCTACATTCTTGGAAGCTGTTCAAACTCCCTGAGCAACTTAATGCAATTTTGAAGAGGTTTTTTTGCAGGGGAAAAGGATCAGAATAACATCCAAAGATCTTTTCTAACCTAAGTTATTCTGCAAGCCTGTGACTATCACAGAAATCAGCCTAACGCCTGTGGCTGATTTACTTTGTCCAGCACATTGCGTACATCAAGGGTTTCTGCATATCACTTAAGGAAATCCAAGGACTTAGAAGGTTTATTTTTAATTGCTTGGAGATTTAAAATGCTTCCAGGAGGTATCACTAACACTATTCCCCAAGGTATTTATGCCATCACACAATAATTCAAGGATGAATAGGTAGGAATGGCTGTTTTTGGAAGACAGCTCTTCATAGGATAGAGGACTGTTGGTTTGTTTAAAATCTTCTCCAAATATCTTAAGTTGCAAAGATCAACCTCAAGTTGAAGTGTCTATTTATGTTTATCTCCTCACATAATCACTGTTCTAACTTTGTGTCACTGGCAATGAAGTTTAACTCTGGGCTGCGTCTGTTGCAATGAACTAAATGTAAAACTTAAACTCTGCTGCAGATCCTCTACTGATGCAGTTGCTTTCCCTGGTATTGGAACTAGACTCCTTTTGGATGGAGCGAAACAAGGACCTGCAAGTCAAGTATGTTTTGTTATGGGACAAATAGGTCCCAAATTTCTGTGTAGACTGAGTCACTAGGAAGTCACCTAGCGCATGTGCTACCAAAGGGCTTTTAAACTACAGAATAATGGAATTGTTTGTGTTGGAAAGGTTAAAGGTCATTAAGTCCAACCCTCTTGCGTGGAGCTGGGACATCTGCAACTAGAGCAGGCTGCTCAGAGCCTTGTCCCACCTGACCTGGAATGGTTCCAGGGATGGGGCATCAACCACCTCTCTAGGTAACCTGGGCCAGGGTCTCACCACTTTAATCTGAAGTGGTGCAGGATGCAGAAGATTTCTTTTGCCCTTCAGCCCATACATAGTACTCATGTCACAGTAGACTTACACTTCGCAGCAGGCTAAGGCAGCTTTTTAGACAAGCCCACAGTTGGATGGGCAGTGTTGTGGGACAGGTGCTTAAGTTAGAATTAATAAAATGCAGAATGGGAGGGAGGCACCAAAACAAGCACAGAAAGAGCCTCCCCCAACTCAACACAAATGTATGTAGCATTTACAAGAATTTCAGTCAAATATTTTAAAGAAAGTATTGCTAGCATAAATCCAGCCTGTTTCTCCTGCAGAAGCACAGGAAGGAAGCTGGATATGATCTGTTAACGTATTTCAGGTCCCGGGAGATTGTCTAGTAAAGGACTACTTCAGGTTTACTCTCTAATCCCAAATGGTGACAGCTTCTTTCTACAAACCATCTGTTTCCCCACTATCTGTCACCTCGCTTCTAAAAACACGTAGCCAGCCGAATCATGTTTTGGGAGAGGTGTTGACAGGCAAGCAAACAAGATTTCTACCCATTATCAAGAGGCAGCAATTAGCAAGACCCCAGAGCACAAGGTGGCCACTGGTGTTTGCAATCTAATCAATAACACTGCTTGCAGATTTCCCTGAAGGACATAAGGTCCAGTTCAGCAGGTCAGCAATCCACAGGGAGTACACCAGCTTGTGTGTTCAGATGAATCAGTGACCAATTAAAAACTTAGTAAGAAATAACCTTACTCTAACCTCTGTATTCAATTCCCAAGACCGCTTTAAACTGAATATCAACATGAACAAAAACTACAGCCTGTTTAAGCAGAATATGGGTCAACTGTTTTTCCTAGCTTTTAGTGGAAAAATAACACTCATGTGGACATGAAGTGCTGGAACCTGAGCTGTGGGTCCCAAATTGGAGTTGGCCTGTGGATGAGTCACAACCCAGCAGAATGTTTTGTTTTTCTATTGATTTCATGTTCCAGAGGCAGAACCTGGCCCACCTGTGTCTGTGGCTCCGCCCTCACCCAGGTGATTGTGGTTGGGGTGGTGGGTGAAGCCAGGGCTACTTTAACCATGAGCCAATCAGTAGGAGGCATTTCTGGTTGGGTGTGGCTTCTGTTGGAGCTGGTTGCATCTTGCTGAGCTCTCTCAGTGGAGTCCTTCTCTGTCTGTTGTGTCCAGCAGGTGATGCTGGCACCAGAGTGAGCAGTGGAGGAGCTGGGCCCACAGGAACCTATGGCAGGAGGGTTTGAAAGAAGACTTGTGAGGTGATGTTGCTGAGTTCAGCATTGGCCTGGGTGATCAGGCAACTGATGGCAGCATAAAGTGACAATGTCTGAACCAGCACAACAGGAGGACTTGGAAATAATGGCTGAAGTGGGACTCAGGCATTTGAATTTCATATAAAATTGAAATTTTCAGTCTCATGTTACCTACCCACTTGCCTTTGAATTTGGAGATACAAGGCTATGTCCAGAAAAAAAGTTTAATTCCCTTTTGCACACCCAGTAAGAACTATTTCAGTGTCAGTAGGGCAGAACTATCCAGCACCAAACATCAAGTCAGCAAAGTGGTATTTTTCTCAAATCTCCAGACAAATTTGATAGGAGAGCGTTTTCAGATCCCATGTTGTGCATAACCCTACAGGCTCTAGTTCCTCCAACACACTTCAATATTTAATCATAGAATGGTGTGGACTGGAAGGGATCTTAGAGGTCATCTTGTTCCAACCCCCCTGCCATAGGCAGGGACACCTCCCACTAGACCAGGGTGCTCAGAGCCCTGTCCAACCTGAACTTAAACAATTCCAAGGATAGGGCATCCACAGCTTCCCTGGGCAACCAGTGTCTCAGCACCCTCACAGTGAAAAATTTCTTTCCGTTATCTAATCTAAATCTACTCTCTTTCAGTTTAAAGCCATTACCCCTTGTGCTATCACTACATGCCCTTCTATA
Source organism: Eurystomus gularis (assembly GCA_013400335.1). Classification (NCBI taxonomy): domain Eukaryota; kingdom Metazoa; phylum Chordata; class Aves; order Coraciiformes; family Coraciidae; genus Eurystomus; species Eurystomus gularis. The sequence goes on along the minus strand of VZZY01025384.1, from coordinate 27,893 downwards.
AAGTCTCTCCCCAGCTTTCCTGTAGACTCCCTTTAATTACTGGAAGGCCACAATAAGGTTTCCCCAGAGCCCTCTCTTCTCCAGGCTGAACAATCTCAACTCTCTCAGCCTGCCCTCATACGGAAGGTGCTTCAGCTTCCTGATCATCTTTACGGCCCTCATCCAGACCTGCATGAACAGGTCCATGGTTTTTTTATGCTGGGGACCCCAGAGTTGAAAGCAGTACTCCAGGTAATCTTATATAAGAGGAAGGATGCTACCAAGTTTGATACCTAGAGGCAGTGGACAGAAAACTTATTTCACCTTTTCCCTCACTCTAATATTGAGGAAAACCTGTATGAGATGAAGACTTTGTTCTTAACCAAGTCCTTTCTAAGTTATCTGGTATATTTATACTTTTCAGTCAGCTAAGGGTAGAATGTGAAATACCAAGTTATATCTTAGGATAAAGACTATTTTAATTGCTACCATCTGTATGTTTAGTACTGCTCAGTCGAACCTCAAAAGAAAAATAATTCTATGTTTCTCCAAAGTCTGCTGAGTTTGCTCCACACTCTGATGCTTGAGGGAATTTCCTCAGAATCTAGAAGAAAAGGTACAGTGCAATACATATACAAATTCATACCAGAGTCTTAAACCATACTGGGAGATGGCTGGAATAGAAGTCAACTAATGAGTTCGGGGGCATTTGTATGTCCAAAAAATAAACTAGAATTTATTAGTCTGAACAGCTTTCCTGTCTCCTGGAGGAGAAAATATCTATGCTGGAGGAAGACAGGAGCTTTAAAGCATTAAAAAAATTCAAATTAGCAAAATGCATCTGTCTGTAACTTCACTGTAGATACAACCTCAGATAATGTGTTCAAGGAAGGAGCACATCTAACAAAGGGGTTGCTGGAGAGACCTGCAACAAGTCAAGTGGATGAAAAAATAACCTTTTTGATTCAAATCTAGTTGAAACAACTTGAGGTTCAGTATTTCCTCTCATACTTAAGGGAAAGTTATTTTGCAGCTTGTCTTTCACATACTAACAGGAGATTAAAAAAGACACAGCAAGGTATTTCCTTCCCAGCTTCAAAGCATTACTTCTATTCGAGGCTCTTGTGGTACTAACAGGTAGTAATTTCTGTAGTATATCAACTAGTAAAGGACATGACCAACAGAAGCTGTACAGGCAAAAAAAAAAACAGCTAAAGTGTGATAAAAGGGAACTATTTTCTTCTTACTTTGTGTCCCAAGGTCTTTTTATAAAGTATAAAACCTAGAAATCCCTAAAGGATTTTAACACTAGCTGGAAAAGTCCCACACAAGCATCATACCCTCAATTAGTATAAAAGAAAAAAAATAAGAACAAGACACCTGATTATAAAAACTCCTAAAATGCTAGCATTACTTAATTATTACTAATTCTTGATCTTTTAGGAGCATTACCTTGGTTCCAAAAAAAAGCCTTGAACAAAGCTCCTCCTTTTCTGCTTATCCTCAGAAGTCTCCTCTTCCAAGCAGCTGAAAGCTCCTCCACAAAAAAGTAAACAGCTGCAGGTATTCTCTCTATATATAATGACCAACTTAATTGTTAATTAGTGGAGCTCCTCCCAGTGGGGCTAGATTTTATAAATGGGTTCTCCTGGACCAGCAATATTTCTGTAATATATTTGAGTTCTTTTCATGTATTCAGGAGAGGCTACAAATGGACTGAAATGAAAATAAGAAGAAAAGAAACAGTTGAAGTTTGGTATGTTCTTGCTTATAATATTTTCAAGTATTTTTTATATCAGGTATTGTTAAGGGCTTCTTATTTAAAATTAATTTTTTCAGTTGTTTTTAAATAAAAGAGTATGTACTTTTAGGGCGAGATTTTAGTAGCACAGCAAGTTCTTTCAGTACTAAGATTGGATACAAGGGAGAAGGAAAACAACTTCTGTCAAGCAAAAAATTAATTAATTTTTTTTTGGCCCACAATTTTCTTCTCAGTGTTATCAAGATGAGGCTGCATGCTTAGTGCAGGTAACAGTCAACTCGTAATTTGTCAGATCTTTTGCTGATATTCAGCGCACAGTTCTTGCTGCTAGCAGAGCAAGGAGAAGTAAAAGTGGCAAAACTGTTGAGTTCTAGGCTGGAAGTAGGATTTCTGACTCACTAAGACAGTTCTCTTTAAAATCAAAATTTCTGTCACTTTTCTAATAGTGAGGAGCTCTTGGATACAAATAAACACGTCCTATTTACATGGTGTTATTTTCTAGCCTGCTAGAAATACAGTTTGAAGTGGTTTATTATTAAATATCAGTATAGTAAGATAAGTTATTTTCCTAGTCTCGGTCTGAAATTCCTTATATTAGTAGAACTAGGTGGCTGAATAATAACAGTTTTTGATGTGTGGTTGCTTCAGAAAAAGTGTTTGTAAGAACTGACTATCCTGCATTACTGTGCACTTGTTTTAAACCTGGTGTTCAGATGCTGTGAGACATGAGATGATCATGTTGTCGCCTGTTGGCTACCTGGAATTATTTCAAACCAGAATTCTTTCAAACTGGATTTATTTCATCTGACCAGAGAACTGAGGAAGAGAGGATGCTTCTGATTTTGATGCTTGAGTTCTAGTACTCTAGTTCCTTGGCTGTAGGTCCCCACTACAAGAGGTTTCATGTCCCAGGTACAGAAAGAACAGGGTGGGGGAAAAAAACCCCCTCTCCAACTTTTTGCATGCTTTAAAGTAAATATTATGTTTAGAGTATTCAATGCCCATATATGAATATTTAATTAAGTTCAGAACTTGGTTCCTGATCTGCTAGATGGTTTTTCATCTAGCTGGGACTGGAGACCATTGCAAAAAATCTGTATCCTTAAAAGAAAACACAAAGTCTTTTGAGCTTGCTTGTTCCTAGAAAGCAGTCCCCTGAAACTACAGGCAAATGCATGCAAATAAAAACAAGAGTTTTAGACAAAGTTTAATTATTTACACTTGTATTTCCCTAATTATATTTGCATACTGTAATAAGTATAATTAGAGATTACAAGCTGTATTTTTTTCCTCACATCCCAACTGTTTCCTTTTGCATTATTTTTTTTTTAACTGTTAAATTACTTCTGTTCTAAGGGTGCTGGCCTGCAAGCTCTTGTGAAATTTTCAGTCCTCCTTCATTTCAAAGGCAGCAATTATCTCTAATATTTGATGCTCTGCCATAGTGAGCATGTTGTGACCATGTAAAGGTGCTTTTCTCAGAAAGTAAAATATAGGTGTGTGGGGCTAACCAAAGTAAATCCACGGAGCAGCACAGAGAGAGGACTTACAGTGAGTTTTGCAGCTGGAGGAGCTCAGGTCCCACCCCTCACTACTGTATCTGCCCCAGGTGCTTGGCTACAAGTTCATGGTAAAAGATGCAGTGAGGATCTGGCTAATCTCAGGCTGTATAAAAAAAAAAAATATGGAAAAAAAGAAGAAATTAGTCAAGGTCCTGTGGTCCTGGTACAAATGCGGCAGTAAGATTTCTATAATACTGGAGATCAGAGTAAATGGTCTTGCCTATTTGGGTTTCAGTCTGAATTTTTATTAGCATTATTGTTATCGAAACCCTGGGGTAAATTTAGCCCAATGCAGAATGTCCAACTCTAGTTTTCAGGTGCCCATGGTTCATTATTAAAAATTTGTCAAGCTTTTGTCATAGGTCTCTTTGTCATTTTACATTTTTCTTCACTGTTGGAAATAAGTTTTTATCTATGTATTACTGGAAGAATGGAAGTTCAAAGCAAAATATCAAACTGAGCCTTGTAGTGAAACTGTGAATGGTGACAATGATGACCTGATGTATGTTAACCAAAAGTACCCTTCAGGAGAGTTGTTTTAGCACAACTTAAAATCTTCAGGACCCACATCTTTTCTGCTATGGCATTTAGATGCTATTTGCAGAGTATCCAGCTCTTCTAATTATCTATTTACGTTCTACCAGTTCATAAAGCATAACCTCCTCTAATGATCTACCTCATATGCATTTGAAGAACTGCAGATTTTCTGTGAAGTAGCTTCTCAAGGTGAAATGGCAACTGGACTTCTGAAGTATTTCTTGTTCTGAAGTGTAGTTCTTGTTCCTCCCTAGAGATTTACCCAAATCCTTCAATAGCAAAAGTTTAAAATCCTAGATCAAAGTGAAAACTACTGCCAATCTCAATTTTATTCTTAAGGAAAACACTATTTCCAAACTGGATTCATGCTCTTAAGTTCAATTTGAGCTTTGGCCCAACCCTGATGGCTTTATAACAGGATCTTTCACTAAAATTATTCTAAACACTCAAATACTGTTTTTTTTAAATAGCTTGTGTGTAATGATAATCTTGTTTGTCATTAATTACTCAAATTAAAGTTTCTAGCCATTCATCACAAGCCTTCCTGAGTATTAAATTCCTTCACTTATGGAATAATTAATGACATTATTCAATAATCTTGTACATGAGTGTGATTTCATTGGTGTAATAAAAATCACTACAGAGAGCTGTAGGACTTGATTCTACACCATTGATGTATAATTACATCACTTATTGCTCTTGCCTAATGCAATGCATGGCTTGGTCAAACATGGATGCAAAAGCGTGACCTGACCTCATTTGAGTGGCATCTTGTTTGCGTGTTAATGGTTAGATACAGAAGCAATGTTCCTCTTATTTAAAATGTTCCTGATTTTAGAAATGTAAGTGCTGTTCACTCCCCGTGACCATTCCATCTTCCAGGAACTTGAAGTGCTGGGGCCTAAGTTGTGGCCCCCAAGTTGGAGTTGACCTTTGAATGAGTCACAACCCAGCAGAAAGTTTTGTTTTTCCTATTGGCTTCATGTTCCACAGGCAGAACCTGGCCCACCTGTTTCTCTGGGGCTCTGCCCTCACCCAGGTGGTTGTGGTTGGGGTGGTGGGTGAGGCCAGGGCTACTTTAACCAGGAGCCGAGTAGTCAGAGGGGCTTCTTGTTGGATGTGGCTTCTGTTGGGGCTGGTTGCAGCTTGCTGAGCTCTCTCAGTGGTATCCTTCCATGTGAGGGGCTACTGAGGGAGCCATCTCTGTTGTGTCCAGCAGGCAATGCTGGCACCACAGTGGGCAGTGGAGGAGCTGGGCCCGCAGGAACCTATGGCAGGAGTGTTTGAAAGAAGACTTGTGAGGTGATGTTGCTGAGTTCAGCGTTGGCCTGTGTGATCAGGCAACTGATGGCAGCATAAAGTGATGATGGCTAAACCAGCAGAACAGAAGTAGGCAGACATCTCTGTTTCTTTGTATCACCATGGAAAAAAGTCTTCATTTTGCTTATGTGCTCAAATTTCATGATAGCAACAGGACCTTTATCTCATAAGAATCCCTGTCCCACCCTTGTTCCTCACTGGTGCTCTTGGCTGCTTCTGCTGATGCTCATAATTTTTCAGCAGTGGTACCAATGGGGTAAAAGCACCCACACCTCTAATGTGTGCTGCATCACAACTTTCCAAGGGAAACAGGCTGCTACTGAGGAAGAGTGGTTCCTTTTCATTGTCTGATATCTTATTTTATTTTGTAAACTTCATTCAGTCATCAGGATATGTTTACCTGAGGCCAGGAACAAGCCAGTTGTGAAAGGAATGCCCATAGTTTGAATGTCAAGAATGAAATCAGTATATCAGCATTGTATTTGCTATTAAGAATGTACACACTTACTTAGAAAATTAAATGGCTACTGGCACTGCTATTATCAGTTAATGTGATTCTAGTTTTTGCTTACCTGAACTCAGCAATCTAAGTGAGACAAGTAGAGGAGGCCCTGGGACCCTTTGATAGCTAGTGGGAGACACAGGCAGCTTGGGAAAGATCTTCATCCCATGAAAGAGGGTTTTCTGAACTCAAAAGGAGCCCTATGGAGATGCTTATTTTAGTTCACTTTCGTTTTGGGTATCTGAACAAATGTTGCCTGGTTACTTATTCTTCTGTCTTGAGGAAGAATGTGAGTAGATGAAATTAATAACATTTTCCTCCCTGTGGGAATCCTGTAGGCATAAAATGTGATGCACAGTAAGATATTGGTTTGAGTGGCAGACTGGTTAGTATGGCAGCTCAAACTGATGTTGAACTTGGCCAGGATTGGTCACACAGTGGTATTACCAGAGGAGAAAATTTAAAAACCAAGCTACATTTTAATTTGTCTATAATGCCCATCGGCTCACAGGTAGCCATCGTGATTTGTGTACAAGGATACCCATGGAATCCCCTGTAATCATGCTGCATTTCAAGCTTTTCGGAGACAGAAACATTTTTTCTCTTTGAAAAAATAATACTTTTCAGATGAAAACCAGAGCAACAATTACTGTAGCTATCATTAGTATAGTTTGCAAATATCTAATGTTTCTTCTCAGCTATTATCAATATCACACTTTGACAGTGAGTTCCATAACAGGTTTACATATTTCAAGAAGCAGTATTTCCCTTAATGACATTTATTGTCTGGAGAATTTTATGGAAATTTCTCTCTGAGTTTTCGGAGATGGCAAAATGAAGAATAAGAAGCTCTTCCTCCAACTTCTCAAAATTTAATATATTTTCATCATAGCTCCTTGTATTCATCTCTTTTGTAAACAATCATGCAATCTTTCAATCTCTTTTATGAAATTTTTATTCCAGGACCCTGATCATTTTCATAGCCAGTTTCTGAAGCCCTTGTGATTCTGTAATATACTTCAGGAAGTTCTTTTGTATTTTATATGAGAAGTAGAATGACACGATCTTTAACTGTTGTTTATATTAATTTGCCTTCCAGCCTCAAAGTAATTTCAGTCTTCGCTACCTTCTCATAACATTTTACTCCTGTTCTGTCCTGCACATACTCTTATATATTTCTGAATAGAAGATAGGATTTATGTCAGCTATTGCTGATATATTAAATTTAGACATCTCCATCTAAGTTGCTATTATAGTCAGAGCAGGTTATATAGATTTACCTTCTGGAACTGCCTAAGATGCTTACCTTAAGATGAAAAATATTTTGTGCATGTGTTATCAGAAAGTGGAATGGAGAATAGGAGCTGTTGGTGTTTAACTATTGACAGGTAGGAGCAGGAGAAAAGCATTTGAGATATTGAATATAGCCTGGTTTGAATTCAATATTCTGAAGATTTCTTTTATTTAGATAAGGGAGACCTTATAGTGGTGTTCCAGTGCTTAAAGGGAGCTTATAGGAAACCTGGGGAGGGACTCCTCATCAGGAAGTGTAGTGATAGGATGAGGGGTAATAGTTTCAGACTGACAGAGGGTAGATTTAGATTAGATCTAAGGAAGGAATTCTTTACTTTGAGGATGGTGAGACACTGGAATAGGTTGCCCAGAAAAGTTGTGGATACCCCATCCCTGGAAATGTTCAAGGCCAGGTTGGATGGGGCTGTGAGCAACCTGCTCTCATGGGAGGTGTCCCTGCCCATGGTGGGAGGATTGCTAAACACACAATATGTTCCATTTAGCTGCTTAACTACATGTGCTTGGAAGTTCTTACCTGTTGTCTGACCAAATCTCCCATTCTCCATTTTTACATTCCCTCTTTCAATGTCCTCAATAGCTACAAACAGGTTCTGTCTTGACAGCTATCTTTCAAAAATTTAAAGATAAATATTGCATTGTTTCTTATGTTGTCTCCACTGTTAACTCATTACAGAAAGAAATGAGCCTTGACATTCCCTTAATAAAATACAATTCCATAGTTTCTATGTTTGTCTTCTAGATATTTAAGATCAATTTGGTTGTTGGTTTTTTTTTTTCAGCATGTTACTGGCAATAGAAGTTAAATAAGATCAGTCTGTGATTTTATTTCCTTCTATCCTCTGTTTTTAAGGTAGGCAAATGATGAGTTCTTTCCCAGCCTTCAGAAATCTTCCCCATCTGTTCTGTGTTCCCAAGAGAGCCAACAAAAACAGTGCGATTGTTCTGGTAAACTTGAAATCTTAGGATTATTTTCTCCACATACAGCATATTTGAAAAAAATCAGATATGGCCAGGTATTCCCCGCCCTGTTCTTTCTCAGTTGTATCTGATGTTCTATTTCCTTCAGTGGTGGTAGCTGTATGGAAAGTTGACTACTTTTTTTCACTTGATCCTATATATGCAATTTGTGTACCTTTAGGAACCTATCTGCTTTCAGATCTCATAATGTGTGGTCTTGCTATTACATCAGATTCTAGATGCTGGAAGTGCAAAAAGTAGTTCATGACCATGGGGAGGAATGTGCTCACGTACGTTACAAATTTAGATAATAGAGGAAGAGTGGTAAGACGGCACAGGGCAGCCATACTGACTGTATGACAAGTTCAATGGGAACTGTACTTTTTGGGGTGAATTTGTGTAACTGAAAGATGAATAATGCAACAATCTGAAAGTATGGAGGTGTAGCTGTCTTTGATCTCTGCGGTCAGCTTCAGTGTAACACTAGCACTTGGTGACATCGTCTTCCTCAGCAGAGCTCAATGGTCAAATGCAAAATGGGAAGGATAATTATGGCTGTTTTATTAGTGGGGAAAACTGACCAAGAGGGAGGTAACTCATCCAATATCGTGTCATTTATCTCTCTTACAAAGAAATTGGTTTTATGGCCCATTTCTAAACAATCTGCAGATCATATAGGTAAAGCTGATAAAACCTCAAAGATATTAGCTTCAGTGAACTGGCCCTTTGAATCTGCCAACTTTATAGAGCCTAAAGACAGCATGCTAGAACCAGAACTGAGTAACTTCCCAGGTCTTTTCGTCAAGGAAATGAGTGTAGAGACCTCAGGATTTCCCTAGGAGTTCTATATTCAGTACTAGGATCATCATGTGCTTTTTCCAACCGCAAAGAGTCAGAAAGGATGTATTTTGATGGTCTCCATCACTTAATCCTTCTATTCCACAGGTTAATTCTCATAAGTAGTTTCTAGCTCAAGTGGCCCATCATCTGATATACTCCAAGAAAGTGTATCAATTTGTTCCTCAAGATAACCTCGAGCACAGACTCTTGCTTCCTAAAAAGGACTCTGGTGGAAAAATGAAAGAACAAGTTCTGCCTGTTGCAACAGCACAGGAAAGTATCTTCAGGCTGACTTCTTATGTTACTGCAGGTGGGGACAGTTAAACCTCCAAAAAATATCTCAGAAGGGGGAAAAGCATGAAGGTGTGACTGAAAACTGAAAGGGAATAACAAATCCCAGAATAAATTACATTGGCTGCAACTGCATCAGGAAGGCATTAACCTTGTCCAAGGGCAGATTTTAGCTTTTTCAGGGTTTTATTGATTTTCCTTGACGTATATGCAAACTGCTTGCATCTCTGATGTGTTTTCCTTAAACCTAGAAGGATTATTACTGCACACATAATTGTTATTATCTTGTAGGATTCAGTTAATCATAGAATCATAGGGGTTGGAAGGGACCTCTGGAGATCATCTAGTCCAACCCCCCTGCCAGAGCAGGATTCCCTAGAGCAGGTCACACAGGAACACATCCGGACAAGCTTTGAAAGTCTCCAGAGAAGGAGCCTCTACAACCTCTGTGGGCTCCAGTGCTCTGCCACCCTCAAAGTAAAGAAGTTCCTCCTCATGTTTAAGTGGAACTTCCTATATTGAAGCTTGTGCCCATTACCTCTTGTCCTGTTACCAGGCACCACTGACAAAAGACTGGCCCCGTCTTCCCGACAGCTACCCCTCAAGTATTTGTACGCGTTAATAAGATCCCTGCTCAGTCTTCTCTTCTCTAGGCTAAAAAGTCCCAAGTCCCTCAGCCTTTCCTCATAAGGGAGATGCTCCATTCCTCTAATGATTTTTGTAGCCCTTCTCTGGACCATCTAAAGGGACCTTGACAGGCTTGAGAGGTGGGTCTGTGCAAACTTCATGAAGCTCAACAACGCCAAGTTCAAGGTCCTGCACATCAATCGGGCCAATACCAAGCACAAATACTGGCTGAGGATGAAGGGATGGAGAGCTGACCTGCAGAAAAGGACTTGGGGGTATTGGTGGATGAAAAGCTGGACATGAGCTGGGAACAAGTTGCCCAGAGAAGTTGTAGATGCCCCATCTCTGGAAGTGTTCAAGGTCAGGTTGAATGGGGCTTTGAGCAACCTGGTCTAGTGGCAGGTGTCCCTGCCCGTGGCAGGGGGTTTGGAACTAGATGATCTTTAAGGTCCCTTCCAACTTAATGATTCTATGATTATGTAAGATTGCCCCTGATTTATCGGAAGGGTTAAATTCACTTGCGCTCAGTGGAATCAAATGAAGAGGGAAATAAGTTGGTTAATGGATGCATGGCAGGAGGTAAGAAAAACTGCAATTACAAAATCAGAAAATAATTCTAGAGAAAAAGGAACCGCATCACTACTGTTGGTTAGGTATTTAGATATGTGCCTAAACACACCCTTTGTAAAAGACATTTGCCTTTAATGTAGGCATTCACTAATTCTTCTTAAACCTATTATCCTGAAATTTTTCTGAAGCCTCTCCAAAAATTCTATTCTTTACTATATGATGCTACAGCACTTTAAGATATAATGGGGACTTGATTGAAGGCTCCGGGTGCTATTGCAAATAAATGTAAAGGCATTCAGGAATGACTGAGCTCAAAAAATAAGCTTCATGTGGAAATAGGTCTAATTTAATTCAAGGTCAGAGGTAATGGTTGCATTCTGTAAAGCTTAACTCTTCTTCTGAAAAGATCTTTAAGGGTTGGAATAATGGTTATTGGTCATGTATCAGTTCAGATTCTTCAAGCTGTGTTCTGTTCTTCTATTCACAGCAATTAAAAAAAGAAACCAAGATGAAAGTATGTCTGTCAAAACTTCTGAGCCGATTAGCTTTCAGCATGGGTCAGTTGCAGGAAAAAAACAAATTTGGAGTGGTATTGTTAATATACCAAATCAATAAATTTTTTAGATAATGGGGGGGGAAAAAAAGGAAAGCAGTTGAGATTTTTATGATCTGACAAATGATGCAACAATTCCTGTTTCTTAATTGGTACTAGAAAACAAAATGGACCCGTTTTTCTGCTGGTGTCAGTCTGAACTCAGTGGGAGACAATGATTTTATATCAGCTTGAGGTTTTGTCCCAGCTGATTGTTTGTATACCAATGAAAAAGTCTTCCCGAGAATGATTGTTCTAACAGGGAAGTGCTTACAGCAGCAAGGAGCTGTTGAATTACCTGCTTCAACTTTCTTTGGCTAACTGCTTGCCCTGAAGAGACAAAAACTATACAAGGAAGCAGGATACCAGCCTTTACCGAATGGATCTGGTTACAGAAAATTGATACAGAAAATAATTTTATTGCGATAATTGAAAAAATCTATTTTGTGAGCTCAAGAAAGAACTAATGGCCGATGAGTTTATATCCAGTGGCATCGTCTGCATTGTTAGAACATTGACAGAACAAGAGGTTTCTCTGACAGCTGTTCTGGCTGTGCTTTGAATCTTAATCAGGCTTTTTTGCCAGAGTTATAATAGCACTTACCGCATACGCTCCGTTACAAGCATCGGTTAATTAAGCAGAACTCTTTCAAAACAACAGCAACTGGAAAGTCTACAAGGCAAAGATAGAAGGAGAAGAGATGAACAGAAAGAGTAAAAGCAGCACGAGAGCTAAACTCTGAAAGATTACCTGGTATGATGGTTTTGACCTGTCCAAATCTCAAAGCTGTGTTGACTTCTTTTCAAAGAGACAGAAGCTCACAGAAAGACCAGCTCTGATCTCTGCTACAGTAGACAGTGTCCCCAGTGGTTGTGTTTTGTTCAGCTGGAAAAACACTTTGGTCCCTTTTGCTTGGTGTAAGGATGAGGTAAGGCTCTGTGTTGACAGACAGTGGACTTCTGTCAAGTCAGAGCTGTTGGGACCCACCTCATTTGCTTGTGCAGCTAATGAACTTTAACTTACTAATTTGGTAGTATGGCTAGATAGAAATACATACATTATACCTATAGAAGTGCAAATGGCACCTATAAATCTCATTAGGTAAACACGTTAAAATGCTGTAAAGTAGGCTTTTGACATGAAAACTTTTTTTCTTTTTTCCTATCTAAGGCTGTTTTTGTTTGGAGACTGAGGCATAATGGATCTCCAATGCCAGCTTCAGGAGACCTGATGTAAGCTATATTTGTTGTTTTAATGTATAAAATGTGGTCACTGAACAACTGGTAACAGAGGGAACTTTTTCGTGTCAGGCAAAACAGTTTGAATCTGTGAATACGCACAGTGAAAGAATTGGAATTGTGCTAACAAAAAACAGAGGAAGATGAGATCATGTGGACGGCAGTTTGGGAGTAGGCTTGAGCAGGAGTTTTGAGGAATATCAGAGTTTTATTCAATGTTCTTCTGCCTAAATGATACTGTGGTAGGGGGGAGAGGAAGAAGAGTTTATAGGACATCAGACCATAGCATGTTATGTCTGAAGACAAAGGTCGTCTTGTTACAGGAGTAAGTAATTTTAAGAGAATTTCCTGTATATTGGAAGGGAAATGACTTTCATCTGTAGTTCAACCTAATTTATAGATCATATTTTAGTTGTTCTAGAACTCTATCATCTTTCCTCTGTGGTGTTTTCACGTCCTTTTTTTCCCCTCATGGTTTGTGCAGTGGACATATTTAAAATCTCTGCATTCCCTCTTTCCCCCAATATGTACTGCCTCTTGGTCATTAAGTGGGAGAAGTTACTGTAAAATATAGATATAATTTTTTTTCCATCTGAGTGCTCCAGATAGTAGTATGGCTAATTCATCTTTGGACTTCCCAATATGACCATAGTCTTAAACTTCTCACTGGGATCATAATTGCCATTGTAAGGTTGTAGTGAGGTGGGGTCAGTTTCTCTTCCCAAGTAACAAGTGATAGGATGAAAAGGAATGGCCTCAAGTTGTGCCAGGGGAGGTTTAGATTGGACATTAGGAAAAATGTCTTCACCAAAATGGTTGCCAAGCATTGGAACAAGTTGGCCAGGGAAGTGGTGGAGTTACCATCCCTGAGGAGATTTAAAAGACGTGTAGATGTGGTGCTGAGGGTCATGTTTTAGTGGTGGACTTGGCAGTGCTCGGTTAACAGTTGATCTTGATTATCTTAAAGGATGTTTTCCAACCTAAACGATTTTAATTTTGTGAGTTTGGTAAGTTAGAGCCTACATCCAACAAGCAAACTTCTTCCTTTCCCCACATACTTTGAAAAGTTCTGGCAGTCAGGTGCAGTCCCTAGTGACTGGAAAAAGGCAAACATCATGCCCATCTTTAAAAAGGGTAAAAAAGAAGACCCTGGGAACTACCGACCTGTCGGCCTCACCTCTGTGCCTGGGAAGATCATGGAACAGATCCTCCTGGAGGACA